>JAIPRK010000748.1:0-33080 GCA_025469195.1 Chaitophorus viminalis | reverse complement strand
TTTTCGGCCAGCCAATTAAATTTTATAGGTGTTTAAAAAAAAAAAAATTACAAAAATCGAAAATTTAAATTGTCTATAAATAAGTCAAAATATATCAAAATACTTTGAAAACTTAACCACGTATAGAAAACACTAATATAAAGATTTGGTGAAAATTTCAAGTTATTGCGGTTTTTCGTTTTTGAGTTAAAGCATTTTAAAAAAATGTAGTTTGTAAAAACGTGATTTTGCGTAAAATTTCCCGTTTTTTCGTAATTTTTTTTATCGTTTTTTCGATTTTTTAAAAAGTATTGAAAAAGTTGGATTTTTGACTTGTTCAAGTACCATCTACATTCACTTTCCTATCAGAAAAGTTGCTGTTTAAGAAAATCGAAGCATTTTTACTACCAAAAATCGTGTCCTCACACACAAAAAAAAAAAAAAAAAAAAAAAACACACATCATTGTAAAACCAATAGATTCCATCACTCCTTTCAGAATCTAAAATAACTCATTTCAGCTCTTAATTTACTCTAAAATAAACTAAAATCTGTTGGAATAAGTACTCCTTGCAAACAGTTTTTTTTTTTAGTTAAACCTGCAAGAAGCACATATTAAATTATTAACAGCAGTCAGCAAGTACAAACTTCGTAACGCTTTATGAATAAAATTAAACCATTTGTTTATTCCATACAACAATGAACACATGACGCTTATCTGGTATATTGAGAATGAAAATCTACTGGAAATCATATAAGTAATATTATCTTTAATCCACGATACCGGCGCTGCATGATAAAAAAAAATTCACAAACACTCTTCGTAATTGAAAATCTTATTTGCCACAAGACAACCTTAATATAGCTAATTAAAAATGCGTCGAATGAACTTTGCCGTGCGAAGAAAATGTTGGATTCGCGCCAAAAATAAGTTGACCAATCGCACAAACACATATTATTATTATCATACGCGTTGTAAGGTAAACGTACATACTGGTATGTATTCAAATAGTGTATCGCGAAAATTTCAATTAATATAAACGTGTTTTATTTTTACAGACAGACGTCAAACATTTATATCACTTATTTTTTATTTTTAGTACGCATAAAATGTGAGCGCATTGATACAATCTACGAGTGTAATAATTATCTGTTATATTATATTGTTGGCATGTTTATTAAGATCACAAACAAGACATAATTAATATTCAACGATTGTTTCAACCGTGTACCCATAGAGTTTCTGCGTAACTTTAATGAAATACGAGCGTATTGATTTTCAAATAATTAATAAATGTTACGTATATTATAATAGGACACGTTTTAAAATCAATACGTTATGTACAGTAGTAAAATAGTTCTGCAGTGGTCTAGTGATTCGGTTGTGAACTGGAATGTATGAAAATAATAATTTGTAGGAAAATTGTCGACCGAAGCATAGTAATATACAACATAATACTTTATCGTTAAATCAGTTGTAGGGAGCTTCAGTAGATGAATGTTTATCATGATATTATTAATGATGCATATTAATTGATACTAATATAAGTCACATCATAGAAAACTAACAATGGAAATCGAAGTCGACGGTATTTACATTTTACGGAAACTGAACTGCGTTAATGACTTCGTAAAATACTCAATATCCGAATGGTCCGGCACTCACATTGTACAATTTATTTATTTTTTAAAGGTTCATATACCATGGTCAGACGTGCACGATCGAAAAGATCGTTCAATCGGTCAAACGAGATTTTTAGATGCACACAAGCATTATTATATTGTTATAATGTGGCACGGTGCACGCGTATATGTCTCCCTTTACACAATTGCACTTTGACATTGTGGTGAAGTATTTTATGGGGGTATTAAAGGCAAACGAGAAAACCTATTACACCGGTCTTATTAATATTTAACAGTTTCTTTGTGTTTCGCATATAGGTATTTATTATGTATACGTATGAGTACAATAATGCGCACGTGTATAATATGTATACAATCACCGTGTTCGAAGAGCCAGAGAAATCGCTGGTTCAAATGGAAGAATGAAAAAAATAACCGGTAGAATATAGAAGTAAAGTAGGTACGTGCACACGAAGCATATAGGACATAAATTGTTTGCCAGAGGACTTACGCAGTGTATTTTATATTATAACATAACAGTGACGTTTGGTGCGAAAAATGCGTTAGCGGTCCTGCAGAGATATTAGAAGCGAAACGACGACGCATTGATTATAATAATTGTGGGAGGGAAAGTGAGGAATAGAAGAAAAAACGTAAATCGATCTTTTTGTCTACAAAAACTGTACATGTGGGCAAGTCATCTAGGTAGATTAGATTAGCTTTATACCTACCTAGCTATATGATAAGCAAAAAAGTTATACGAGCTGTACGACTCTACGTGACTGCTTTATTTATAACGAATTTATTCGTAGTTCAAACACACTACTGTAGTTCTATAAGGTTAGGTTGGGTTGGATTAGGTTATAGTTTGCAGTCCAGCTTAACCGTATTGTGCCATAGCCACTGTATTTATTTTAGTTATTCGCTATGTAATTCGTTGGCTATGAATTATTACTATGAGAAATTGACAAACAAATCGTTGTTACGAAAACTGTGCATTTTACTCGCTAGTGCTTCTTATACGTGAATTACATTCTTCGTCAGTTGTGAAATTTCGGACAAATCTTTAGCATGACCCATACAGAGATGAGACGAATTCATAAGTAATAAATTAAAGACATTTCGGCAGGGGTGAGGTTAAACCCCGTGGACCTACCTTCTAATACAACCTTGCTCTTTCACACCCATGTACTGACTATGCCGTAAACATAATATTCTAAAGTGCTTAGGTGTGCGCGTGTTTAAGTTTCGCTCAAGCTACATGTTATCGATATAAATCGTATATTACGATTACCGCCGTTCGTCCTTTGCGTGAGGTCTGAATATTCCGACAATGGAACGCGATCACTATTTAAAATATATTTAATCCTTTCGAAGTACCTATATATGGCTATCTAGGCTTATATTATATGGCGGCGGTCACTATTATCGCGATTCGTTCGACGGCTTTGCGAACATCCGTCTCGAAACATGAGCGACTTTGGTCTGATCCGTTTCGTAATATTACATTGTACGCAATACATGCGCTACATTTTTTTTTTTTTTTTTTTATTAAAAATAAGGCTTCAACATCGAGGGTTATTAACATAACGTACATTAAATATAAAAGAGATAGAACAAAAAAAAAAAGAAAAAGGATAACAAATAACAAATTGTGCTGTGACAATAAGTTGATGGTTACATATGTGTTTAACATTGTTAAAATGAATTAATAAGTTGTATTTTATTTAAGAATTTAATGATTTTGGTGTTATTATTTTCATTGAGGGCTTCTTCCATATTCGGTGGTATTTCTAGGTTTTTCCTTGTATCTTGATACTTTGTACAGTCTTGGATGATGTGTTGAATTGAAAGGTCAGTGTGGCATTCATCACAGGTAGGTGGAGGGTTTTTGCTGATGATAAAAAAAAGAATGCGTTAGGAATGATTGTCCAATTTTGCATCTTGTGATGACAACTTCCTGTCTTCTATTGAATTGGTGGGATGGGATCCATTTTTTACCTCTTTTTTAGTTGATTTAAGTTTATTAGAGGGGGGAATAGTATCCCAATAATTTTACCATCTAGAGTAGGTTTTATGTTTGATGGATGATTTGATGTCATTTGTAGGTAAATCGGAGATTGTTGGATGGGGCATAATTCTTATAGCAAGATCAGCTGCTTTGTCAGCAATTTCGTTGCCGGTTATACCTATGTGGGATGGTACCCACATAAGTTCGATATTTTGAGTTGATTTCAATATCTTTTGAATATTTTGAGTACATTCATTTGAAGAGCAAGTAGGGCACTGAGAGAGTCACTTAAAATTAGGGTATGGTTAGAGGAGGTCGTCTTGGCAAAAATGATTGCTTCATAAATATCTTGAGTTTCTGCTGAGAATATACTAGATTCAGATGGGAGTTTGTGAAGTAGTGTAATGTTGTTATGAGAGATTGCGCTACATTTTGTATTCACGTTTTACGTATTTGGCTCCATTATTTACATTTTTGTCTTATTCGATGCGTATCTATAATCTATACATATTATACACATTTTCTCCTCAAAGTCACGCATATGTTTGTCACCCATAGTCCATAATAACCGCACATCTCATACATACACACACCCGCACACACACAAATGCACACATGTACGTGCAATCGTATACAACATATGGTGAGATCACGACGAAATAATACATAATATTGCATGTATAGTGATTTTACTGAGTTAACGATATTACGAAGATTTAAGACATTCTACATATACATCTAACAATTTATACTACCATGCGATTTGCTCCGTTCCGATCGGTATAATAATATACAGGTATATTATCGTATATATATTACACGTATACGTATAAGCTTTCAGATTAATTTCTATCTCTAAATCGTGTTAACATTATGATAACGCTGTATGTAAATGTAATAGGTATACATTTATGTAAATAAAGAACATTACATACTTTTGCGATCAACGTCGTAATACGTATTTTACACCTCTTTATTTTCAATCGTTTATATATGCACGTACACTACATATATTATTTATAAACATTAGTTTAGATTGTCGGTCAGTCAAGTATTATTAAGCGGATAGTATTTCCAACGAAAAAAATTAAAAAAATTAATATTATACAACTAATCTACATGTTTCGAAATTTGATTTATCATGAAATTTACCATTATTTATCTAATCTCTTTGATAACTATAAGAAATCAAGGTTTACACACCAAATAATTTTCCTCGAAATTGTACCTACTTTAGTTTGAATTATACTATAAATTTCATATAATATATATAAGACTTTAAAAAACTACAACCATAAGCGTATTACAATTAGTTGTTTATAATTAGTTTTTAGTTAGTCTTGAATATAATATCAATGAATTTGAAACCAAACACATATTCCGGGTAATGGGTAATATCTTGAATGCATATTAAATTTGATTATGTTTATGCGAAATTCTCATGAAGAATTATTGTTTAAAGATCGATATAATACCTAATAACAATAATAATTACTAATAAATAATAATCATGCTACAACCTACAATACTATGTTATACGAATTTATGGTAAAATAAAAATTGAAATTAAATTAATAATAGCTAGTAGAACGCGTAATTACTGAGATTAAAAACTCTATATTATACTCTATTGACGGAATATTTTTCAACTTCGCAGATCGTATATAACAATAATAACAAGCTGAATCCGTAATTGCGAGGAGAAATAATATAAAACTCAGAACCTATCATACTTATTTTACACCAATCACATTTTCATTGGAATATATAATAGTGTTCAGTGTTCACAATCGTATATTCGTATTATTACACACACATATTATATGTACATAGCTGCTCGCCGTACTACATGTACCGCGGTTTGATACCTGAGGCTGGTCAGTTAATTTCTCATTTTTAATCCTCGTATTATAATTCTTGTACTCTTTATTATAGTTTAATGGAATTTATATTATGCAAGTAGAGACAGTAGAGTTGTTTATCACTACGAAGTATTGTTACTTCAGTGAAACATATAATATACATATATATATATATATATATCAAACTTGGAGTGTCAAAACTTTTATCTAAAGCTGATTACATTTCTTCGATCCCATATATTATTATAACGCATAGTATATTCGCAATTTTCATAATAACGTACCTATATGTGATTGGATATCGTTTTAAATGTAGCCGCAGGAATCAATTTTTTTAATATTGCTTTCATAATAATATAACGCTTACGTGTTTGATGTTTTATTTTTTCTCAATAAATTACGATATAAAATGTATACTTTTTGCAAACATACGCGTTATATACATCACCGCCCTCAACCCTATATATATAATATACATAATAATAAAACGTTAATCAGTTGTAAATCCTGCAAGGTATACGTAGCTGTATATACCTTGCCTACTCAAAGCCGTCCAGAACTTTGAGCGATAAAATAGCATGCATAATATATTGCGTATACCTTAACGATAAAACACGCTGCGTTAACGATATATAAATACATATATAAATGTATGGTGAAGCTGAAGCGATGACATGGAATACGAGGTATGTATTGGAACCACAGTGTGCGTGCATGCGTAAACGTATATATATTATACCGATGTATAAATACGCATAAAGGACAACATCGTTACCACTGGTTTGTTTTTTCTCTATAGTCTTCGGGTACGTTGAACGTACATGTATATCAACAAAGATGGTATATACATAATATAGTTTAAGTAAGTTAAATATAAATGTATGCATATGTATAAAAGTATGCGCGTGTGCGTGCACGTGTACAATGTAAACCGTACGTATACGTGTGCGCGTATAAACATTTGTATATATATATATATATATATACATTATACACAATATTATATTATATGTATATAAATGGTTAATTTATTATGTAAATGGCCACGGTATGTGTACGAGTTCACGGGGGCATTAGCATGTCGTCCCTACTACTACGCATATATCGCTCATCCTCTATAGGTATATTATTTAGGTACGTTTCCGAAAAAGAAAAAAAGATGTGCGTGTAAAGCGCACACAAAGTTCTTCTTGTCACAACGCGCAGTTTCTTTTATCGGTTTTCTTTTATTATTTTTCCACTCCTTGTTCTGGAACTCGCGGTGTGTGTGCTGAGCGTGCGTATACAGCATATATGTATATATATATTATATTATGTATGCGTACACACACACACTGCTGCGGTGGCGTAAAATTTACCCAAGAATAATACTAGGGGTTCTCAAAAGTAAGTAGTAAAAAATACCTACAGAAGGTGAAAGATAAGCATACCTACCACTGTGTGTATATATATATATATATATATATATATATATCCCTACTGATCATCAATGAAGCAAAACGAATATACCTACATATTTTATATAATATATAGGTATATCTGGCGTAATTTGTAACCGTCAAGTGGTCGCGGAACGATTAATCAAATTTTTACATTTCGATAGAGACGACCCCACATGCCTGTTATATTATATACACGCATACACTCACATTTACCACTATATTACGTACACGTGTAATAATAATAATAATAATAATAATAATATAATGGTCAGGTGACGATATATATATATATATATATATATATATATATATATATATCTTCGACTATACGACTATTATTACAAGTATTTGTGATTAGCATAACCGGATGTTTTGCGTGGATGGCAAAATGAAAAACAGTTCGTCAAAATTTCGTCTCCCGTGTATTATAATATGGTTTGTTAATGTATATTTTGCCCGGTGGCATTGATCGGAATTAATATCTATAACAGTATATCGATTAAGGAGGAGCGAACATACGAAAATCTCAAAAACAAGGCGTACGCGTCATCGCGGTTCCCAAATAAAGCGTTTTCGACGAGAGAACGGCGGACAAGTAGTCGTATTCATTAAGGACGGCCATAATATACGAGTATAAATATATAAATATACTTATATATATATATATATATATATATATATATAATAATTTATACACAATACTCGTTATACATACATAATAATATCCTGTACGTGTGCAAGTCTATAAGAATCGAATATTAAATTATCTTGACCCATAATATTGCATTTGGATAATGAACATAGTATTATATATAGTATACACATATAACGTACCAAACGGCCGTTATACGCGTGTATATTTGTTTACATATTATTTGATTATTATATTATTAAGTATTATAATATCCATATAAATCGTAAATATTACTTATTTATATTCAACACATATACAATTGTTTACTGACTATATTATATTATTGTATGGCGCTTGAAAACTACATATATACTTACTGAGTATTTTAACATTCCGAAAGACGTGTATTTTCCCATCTTTAATTACATCTTTGTAACTATTTTAACAACGTTTTTAATTCAGCAGAAACATTCGGTTGTAATTTATACCGAATAATGTGTACATAACGTCATGTGAACCACATGCAGCACACTAAATCTGTAAACTTGTTACTGGATATCGGCTGCAGTTTAAGCAAGTATAATACGTACTGTTATTTGTTTGTATAAGACTTTTATACATATTATTATATCGGTAATAGGTTTAAAATATATTATAATATTATACATCAATTTCACGATGAAATGGTGAAACTTTTCATTAGGTATTTAAAAAAAAAAAATTAAAAATATTTGCATTAATTATTACTGTAATTACACGAGTAATGTTATGTTCCTTATACTATTATATAATAAAATAATTTTATTATGACAACCTATTACAGATATTTACGTTTTCTATTGCAACTCGTGTGATTTGATTTGTACTCCATTAGATTATATTCGTATAATATACGACAAGAACTTATTAAATCGTGAACAAAGCAATATCAAGTATTACGAAGACAGAATGTTACGAACAAAAGCATACTGATTTGAAGATTACCAGAAGATTAGCACAAAGAACAGGACTATTAACTGTCGTCCACGTAGTTCGAAGAAATTATTTTTCAAAATGTCTCGATGGGTTCGCGGTCTAGTAAAATGAACAAAGACGAAAACCACACTTCCTACACCGAATGGAAGGTCTGTACAATGTTATTGCAAAACAATGTTTTTGTTGGTTTTGTAAATTATTTTATGAACTGTAATGAATTTTGTATTTATCACAAAAGATCGATGGTAACTCTGGTTTGGTCACGGGAGATTTTACTAAAAATGTAAAATTAGATTCTGAAGAACCATGGAGGAAAAGTAACTAATGATATTGAAAGAAGGGTCAGTCAAGATACGAGAGACATGGACTTGGATAACGTTGTGACAGGTAAAACGAGAGCTTTTAAAAGATAATTTGTTTTCAACTCCCAATTTAGTGTTTATAACGATTAAATAAGTAATAAACGTCGGTGTTTATAGTTGCAACCATGTTGTAGTACGCAGGAAATAATATTCGCATGGAAAAAGAATTACAATAATACTGAAAGAAGGGCAGTGTTCGTTCGAACAAAAAATTCAAGCCATACAAGGTAAAGTGCAATAATAATTATGTAATATTACTAGATAAACAAAAACAGTTGTGCGATAATGTCCGTATAGATTCTCACGCGGCGATTATATCAAGCAAAGACGCCAAGTACGATTTAATGGTGGAACAATAATTGAAAGCCCTAACGGAAAAGTTTACCAAAACCACGAGGGATGTGATTAATTATAATTCGATTAAAATAGAGACGGTTAGATGTGTTTGAATACTGATAAATAATATTCATGTGTGTTTAGTATCCAAGTCCGAAAAGGAGGATTTTAGAAGCTGGATAACGAATATGGGTCATATACAAGAAAGGGATCGTATTTTACCACCGATATTAAACGACATAAACGGTAGGATTTCATTAGAGAATTAAAGTATTGATAATTCAACGTAAAATACTTTGTGTTCACATGTTATATTATCACACTGCAGATTTCGTATTACAATCGACGAAAAATCAGAACGCCGATTACGAAAGATTTAAGGAAAAACAGGAATCTGTTTGGAGTTGGGTGCTAAAAATTCAACGGACAATATTAATTGGAATTCAATTCACTATAGTCATATTGCATAATCAATTACTATAATTTATATAGTGTAATATACACGTATACGATTTAGGTAACAATAAGATCGAGAAGCTTTAACAAAAGACGGTGGCCGCAGTAGATATTCAGGATAATGCGTTAATCAATGCAAAAAAAATTGTAGCAGAAAAGATGCACAGTTTTGCAAGTCAATAATAGCAATGTTTAAACGCAAATGTAAATGTATTTACATCGAAATATATTGATTATTTTTCTTTATTCAATTTCAATTAAACAAAAAAAAAAATCTGATTCTAGGTAATAAGAAGAATAGCAATACTAACACAGTAACACGCAGTGGCGTAGAATGAAAGTGGCCCTGGGGCAGTGGTGCACCCAGAGGGAGGCTTTGGGGCTAAAGCCCCCCTCCAATATACTAAATATACTAAATTATACATTATTATAGCATATTTTCACAAATATAGTACTATAATGATGATTGATTAAACAATAAACATATAATAGGTAGAACATATAATAATAATGATAAAAAATGACCATTTATAATTTGTGGTAATTATTTACTTGTATTTAAAGAAAATAGGAAAATGTTTAAGCCCCCTCCCCCCAAAACAAAAATCCTGGGTGCGCGCCTGCTCTGGGGCCTATGAAAGTTGGAGGTCCTCTTTAATGTAAAAATTAAACAGTGATTCTATGAGGTAAAGAAATTCATGTAAGTATTATTATATTCATTGTATTATTATAATGCTTATAAATATTTTTTTTTATGTAATGGTACAGGTCCTATACACCTTAACTTGGGGGCCCCAGGGCCTGGCCCTGGTGGCCCTGGGACCTAAATACGTCACTGGTAACATGGGTATAAAAAACACAATATATGATATAAAGAAGGATATCAATAACATAAAAAAAGGTTTACGAAATATAGAAATATTTCGTAAGGTAAATAGATATATATATATATATATATATATATATATATTTACTAACAAGGAGTATTTTAGTCGTAAACTTATGTCGTAGTACGTAAAATTTTTGGGTGATTATGGATCGATATTAGGAAATTACAAAAATCCAAAAAATCTAAACCCCCCCTTTCGATAAATCGTTTTTTGTTGCTCACCTTCATTATTTAAAGAATCTCTCGACCTTTTTGTTTTTCAAAGAATCCTTTGCATATACATCGGTGTGTCCAATACGAAGTCCGTGCCTTTTTTGCGATTGAGCTTTGGGTTTATCCAACGGTAATTATCTCTTTTAATCTCTTTATTAGTATACTATGCTATACGGAGTCGGAAGTCGCCGAAAACTAAACCGATGTGAACGGGAAATACTTATGGAACGTAAGTATATATACGTACATAACGATGGTGGATCTCATGTCGATCGAATTTGTATAGAATGTATATGATGTATATGACATATATTAAAAAAGGTTCTTTCGTACAACGCCTAATGAAATATACTTTCCATGTATACTTATATTTTACCTATACGTGTCGAATGTTATAACTAACAAGTATCTATTCGTAACAATGACAAAACAACTACTACATATATTTTACTAGATAGATTTTATTACATTATTAGCTAGAGCCAACTAGATCTTTGAATTCCATACCTATACACTTGTGGGTACATCATTACCCGTATATTATAATATTGTTTTATTTCATTACATAAGATTAGTTAGCACTACATTGCGGTAGTATACATCACGGCGAACCAAAAACACCCATATATCATCAAAGGTATCAAACGTCTATAATTTATAATATTATACCGATATTATAATAATATAGTCTATGGCCTAGTGCCTCTGGCTGATTTATATTTTCGAAAACGAATTATTATTTTACAACCATGTACGTATAATATTCCTTACTAATTATACATAAAAATCTTTGACTCGCCAAAAATGATGCCCACAGGCTACTAGTAAATTTTTTTTTCTTTATACTGCATAAAAGCAAATAAACGAATTTTTCAAAATACATATAAACTACAATTAATGCAATCATCGCCTTTACTCATTACCTCTATATACATAGCATGATCAGTTTTATACATTATAATCGATTCGCTTTGAGTCTTTCACTGACTAGTAAAAGTATATCTACGTTTCAATGGGAAAAGATAAATATAGTAACTAGATAAGCGTTGTTTGTCGATTTTATTTTATTTCCACTCATTAAAAAAGTATATACGCACATATATTCGAACGTACATCGTATTATAGTTAAATTAACAATCCATATATTATAATATATAATGGTTAGATAGGCCATACTCACTATAAAGCGTTCCCAAATTTTCTGTCTCACTCAGCAAATACCAATTATTAATTAATGTGAATTCTTGCTGAGTAGATGGGATGAAATATATCATTATCTTATATCATATAGCTCATCAATTGTGTATTATCTATAATAATACATTAATACGTAATAACTCAAAAAAGTATAAAAATTAAACCTTCATTTACGGTGAGATAATTTATATTTTTGTAAAATTAAACATGAAAATCATCAAGAAGTTTTCAAAAATATACAATATCAAACGATGGGTTCTAAAAATTAAAATATGGGTGATAGAACAAATTTTAACGAACGAGTTAAGTTGACAAATATTAATATGCAATAATAAAATATACATGCAATTTTGATAATTATTTATTAATATTATTAATGCAATTGCATCTGTTAGTTACTTATATTAGTTTATATGATGTCTATACAAAAGTACTCAAGCACCATATTCATAATATATAAAATTAGGTTACCTAATTTAGGTGTATAATATACGTGCGTTTTTATTATTACTTAAATCACCCAGAAACATAGTTTTAGTTTTATATAATGCTTATATTTTATGCTAATATAAAAATAGGTAGATTAAATGTACTTCTAATTTCAATACTAAAAGAATAATATATTTATAGTTATATAAAAAGATAACGTCTATTATTATAATAAATAATATAGATAAACATTACACAAATTAAATTATTTGATATTGTTAATGATATTAAATAACTGTACCAATAAAAAAATTATGTTTCAATATTTAAGTAATTTATTTTATTTTTATTTCAATAAATTTACAATTTTAGAGTGTAACTACAGATTTTAAGCAAATGTTTAAACTGTGATTGTTTTGATTTTATTTCATATTCCGAATGACTCAATAGTCAATAAGCATATCATTTTATCATTTTTTAGCTTCAGCAAATAGGCAATTTTGAATTTATCATGTAACGGTTTATTAATAAAAATTAAATATTTACTGTTATTGGTTATTATTATAATTTTTTTTATTTTTTGTTGTTGTCATGTTCTTCAGAATTCTTATTAAGCTATTATTATAATATAGTCTCGCATAAGTGCGATAAGATGAACGATGTTACCAGCTGAGTTGATTATAAAGAAATGAATGTGTATAAAACTATCGATTCGACTAAAGTCATCTAAGGTCATATCATCATATGAACAATAAACCTTTATCCTTCAACGGTCCGCATGTATAATTATACATTTTACTATCAAGATTATAATGTTTGATATTGTTAATATTATTGTTGTTATGAACGGTTTTGACTGAAAATTAATTTCTTTTTTCCGTTCGTCATATACAGTACCTAACCAATTAACTACCTTCGTATTTACCGATTTAGCAAAAAATATAATTTTTAATTATTTCAAAATAATAATATTATAACATACGTATACTGGTACACTTATGAATACACACGTAGGATCAAAAGTTGTTATAAGATATTTAATACCGATATCAAATTGATATGTTATAAATTAACTATTATAAGTATTTAAATTTCCGATAATCAGTTATTCTTCCCATAGGTCTTTATTTATATACTTTTATCGATCAAATGATTGTACAGGTGGGCAATTAAAATTTAAATATTTGATAAATCCCATAAAATGGATTCGTACGGAATGTATTCATATACTAATGTTAGTTTCATCATAAAACACAATTTAACAGTTTCTTGTACTTGTAATAGTTGCTTTTCGAAATAAAATAAAATTATCAGAAATGTAGCGGTATCTGATTATTTATCCAAAATTCCAAACAACAAGCAACTAGCTGAAGTGACCAACATCATATCATAATATTTATATATATATATATTAAATTAGAGGCTAAGTAAACTTTCTAGCAGTATACTATATGATAAGTATTAGGTATTAAGATATGCACTTAACAAAATCGGTACTCGAATGGAATATTTAAATAAATCTCTAAATGTCGAGTAATGAATTATACATAGACACCTTAACTCCTATAACCTAATAAAACGCTTTAATTAAATTGTTACAAAGAAAAAAGTAG
The DNA here is from genome assembly GCA_025469195.1 of Chaitophorus viminalis. Taxonomy (NCBI): domain Eukaryota; kingdom Metazoa; phylum Arthropoda; class Insecta; order Hemiptera; family Aphididae; genus Chaitophorus; species Chaitophorus viminalis. The sequence continues at coordinate 19,061 of JAIPRK010000748.1, read as the reverse complement.
ATTACGTTTGAAAAGAAATTTAAATTTAAATAAATCAAACACAAATGAAATGCATAGACAGATCAATACTAAACTTCATGATTTGATATTATATTTACTGATTTATAAGTTCTTCCAGTTTGCGTAATATTATGATAATATGTGTGTTATTTTATATTTTTAAAATAACGGTGACTTTATACGTGGATAATAAAATGAAGGCATAGACTAAATAATTTATGTATCTGCATGGGTAGTGCTTATATAGCTGGCGCTCTCTTTGCGACCGTTTTGCAGCGTTGAACCGAACCAGTGTTGTTAAATGATTTGTATCTATTTGTATTCACGGCGTACCACCGTCAAGTGAATATAGGAGGTAATTTTATTATCACCACTGTGGTACTCGTTAATCGATGTCATTATTATTCCGAAGTATTAATCAAATAGTTAGCGAAAATTGAGCATTTTTTTTTTCAGTTGTCAATTTGACATTTGTATTATTCGTAAAATGTACTCTTATCGCACATGTTTTGTTGTTCACCGCTTTGGAAGTGTAATGTATTACAAGTACCATCGTAGTTGAAAATTACCTAAACATAATTTAAAGAACGACTCTGTGTAGCGTTTTTAAAGTAACTTTGATATTTCATGGAAAGAGCTATAATAAATAATAAATATAAAAATCGAGAAAAATCGATTTATTTTTTTAAAAATTAATCACTGATTCGCATGATTATAATTGATACCACACTGTATAGAACTATAATATTATAAAGAAGTATGATATCGTGCGTGTACAATTTCTTCTAGTAACTTATAAATTATTATTATTAATTAAATTAAACAAACGCGTCTGTTTTTCGTGTAGAATGTGTTATTATGTTTTGTTTACGAAAGTCAATACAATTATAATATACTAACTGATTTACTCGGATCACGTTCGGGAGTTATTTTACTGTTTTAGATATCAAATAAAAACCATTCTACGTCGTCTTTTCTAATGATACTATTATTATATTATCATACGTGTACACTTTATTACTTAACCATGTACGCAATCGGTAATTGTTGAAATCAACGTATTAAACAAAACAAAATGTATAGGTATTCCTTGCATCTAGTCCACAGCCCAACACTATTTTGACTCTTAAAATGCGATTAAAAAAAATTATTTCTCAGTGCTCTTATGCTGCATGGTGATAAGTAGTAACAATCATAACTACTAACAAGTACAAAACTCAAAATTTCCAGTAAATTGGCATATTAGTTTTGGCTATTCGCTGTTCAGCCAGTGAGTGAATGGTATTTGAATTTTATGTACTTACATCAACGAGAAAACGATACCTAGTCAATGAGTATGATATTATGCACTGCTATTAGCGATTCTCGTACGACCATCATTCGTTTCACTCACACAATTCCTCTACCCATTCATATTTATACTATCTTTTAGAAATTTGAAGAAAGTGACGGAAAATAATAGGTTATCAGTACCAATATCAATACCATAAAAGTGTTTAAAGTACAGAATGTTTTATAAATCACGAGAATAACATGGACGAAAAAAAGAGTTTATTGATACAAATATAAAAATAATAATATTAAATTTAACAATAAACTACAGTATATTGTTATTACGTAAAAATATACTCATAAAAATGCTTAAATTGCATGTAAGTGGGTTTATTTTTTCGAGTTGAGTTAAAATTGTTTTTCTTTGTATAAATTCGGTCACCCAATACGTTGTATAATAGATACTATTACAACATTTTACTTTCAAACTTGATGTGAATTTGAGATTTTAATTTTGATCAAAAACCCATTCCATTAATTGCCATTATAAATTCAATGGATAAATATTTATACAATTATATTTTATTGTGTTTGGATTTAGCAGCAGTAATGACTAATGATAATAATTAATTATGAATGGCATATCGCATATATATCATTAACTGTGCTGCAAGAATAATCATATCGAATGGCATAGCCACACGTGGCCGACGTTACATGTTTAATAATAAAGACATTATAACATCAAACAATATCAATAATAATATGATCCAATGGACAGTTCTATTACAGTATGTGCACACGTACAGTAACGCGGGTGAAATCGTTTCCTTCCAAATTAATTATCTTTATGTATAATACATTATTGACAAATTTTCGTATACATAAGGAGGAATGTGCGTATGAAAGTATGTACGTTAAGGTATACTTTTTACACTATTTTGGTAGAAGAATTTCAATAGTTGTATATTATTATTATTATTATTATTATTATTATCATTGTTTTAATTTAATCATTATTATTACTATTAATATTATAAATTATAAGGATATAACAATAGTCAAACACTATTATGGAAGAGTACAAACAAACAAATCGTTAACGATGACTGCGTTAGTGGTACGATATATTTATCTTAACTTTTTATAAGGTGAGTAATAAAAGAACCATCAAATCATTATAATCTGATTATTCCTATTTGATATTGATTTAAACAAAACATGAAACAACATACCAGCGAGCGAAAAGTATTATGCAAAATATTTAAATTATGCTATTACGTAAATAATATGTAAAATATATACGAGTAGTAGGTAATGCGATATTACATTAGGATTATGAACTATCATTTTTGTACATTTTACATTTAATTTCATAATTAAATAGGTTGGATTGGTTATTTATTCGAAACCCACGACGAATAGTGTTAAGAATTGGTTGTCAAGATACTAATCAGTCGACTAGTTGATCCAAACCCTCCAGGAGTCATTATAATATGTGATATGTCATAGGATAGTATCAAATTAATAATAATAATAATAATAATAATAATAATAGGTAATAATAATATTAATATTAATCTGACTCGTTGAGTTTCCCACGATTATTTAATAATTTTAAGCAGCTATAGTTAATACAGGCTGCTGCATCGTACTAAATTTATAAATATTCATAGAAAGTCTTGCAGAAGATAGCAACAAAAATGTGATGATTTCATATAATTTACATAACAGCGAGTAGCGTATATACAAGGTCAGTGGATGATTTTGATATTCAAGTAGACTGGTTAATCTAAGCCTCCAATTAATCGTTATTGAAATTGTAATTATATTTCACAGTGTCAAAATTATTTCTACAACATAACGTGTTTTTGACCAGCAAAAAAGGAAAATATATCATTGATTATTTTATATTATATTGCGTAGTTATAGAATAATTAAAGTATGAATTTTTATAATTTAGTTCAACCTATATATTCTAAAGTTACAATATCTATGATTGTTACAACCAATAGTTATTAATTATTATAAATTATCATCATCGATCAAAATGTAAATCAGTTTTATATGTGCTTTATAGACTTGTCTTTTTTTACAATAAATTCTTTAACAATCATCCAACGATCCAACTGAAAACTAACATGATACGGCTGCAGTAAAAGGGACCAAACTTTATCAAATTATTCTGTAGTACTTAGATAGGTGTAGTCGACAATATCGTTATAGAACCATTAAAACGTGATCCATGTATTATACAACACCTTCCTTGCACCATACCATTTCTAGACGTTTGATAAATAATATTCTGACTAGGTACATCATTGGACAAGACGGAACACCGATTTTAACATTAAAATATTATCATAGAACTAATTTATTATAAAACACATGAATGAAGAATGTCGATAACGCTTCTTATTCTCACAAAAGAAATAAATATTGCTGCGGAGAGATGTGCGATAATATAGTAACATAATAATTGATGCATTATTTTATTATGAAATCCAGTTAACCGCTGCAGTTGATTTATTATTACACGCACCAACGACACGATGATAAGAACCGCGGAGTGCATTGTACTACCATAATAATATGGCTTATAATGTACCCTGCATGTATAAATGATGCAGTACAAACAAGTCCTGTAATTATTATTGTATTCGTGACCTATGACTTAGGGAAAAAGATGTTTTTGGCATTTTAAATGTGATCGCGAGTTAATGGCCGCAGAGTATGCGAGTCGACACGCAAACTCATAAGTATATTATAGATGTATAATATCTATCTATAAGTAATATATAATACGTAATATACAATGTATAATAAAATAAAATAAAAACACTGTAGGACGTGAAATTCAACACGACTGCAATAAAAATAAAACTATATACACTTCACCGTGTAATATTATTTCGTCAGAAATTGTTTACCTATACTCTACCCAAATATTATACTAAAAGCTGTCAGGCTACAACATATTCTATGCACTTTAAACATCGAAATACGTAACCAGATTCTGATTTATCAGAAATGCAGAATTTACAATTTTGGACCCCAAATCGTCTCACCGAATCTATATTTGTTCCAATACTGAAAAAAATCCAAACACAATGTATTTTTAAAATAATGGTGAATCGTTATTGTTGTTAGTGGCTTATGAGTAGGTTGTTGAATCATAAAATTGTTATGTTAATATACAACATGAACTTAATGTTTATTATGTATAATTTTTTATCCTGTCTTAAGTAATAAACCATAATTTTAAGAGAAATTACGGTATACAAGTGATTTTGTTAGTCAGTTGTTGGTGGGCTTCTTTATCGAGTGGGCCCAATGCAAATATATGTCATTTGTCCTTACATGTATAATATAGCCCTAGGCTCCAACTATATACGATGAATAATTACTATCAAACTTTACAAATGAAAATGTATTTACAACTATAACGCATTGAATCCGATTTAAAATGTTAAAACCATATAGTTGTGCGTCAATAGTTTAGAAGTCTATTGGTTTCACTTGAACGGTATCTAATTATTATATAATGTTACGAACGTAGGTGCGTAGTGTTTTAACATACCTACAAATAAATATATAATATACATATATATATATATATATATATATATATATCGCACTAACCTGAATCGCGACATTGCAAGCTGACGGTTCTGCCCTGGAACTTGCAGAAAAAGTCGGGTCGTATGTTGTAGGCGGCTAAGAAGTGTCGACACAGCGCAGACACGTCGGCGGTGGTGTCCGCGGACCGCTGCGGCTTTTGCGGTCCCGGCCGTGTTCGCGCCTTCGATTGCGACTGCTTCGGCTTGGATTGCGGCGGCGGCGGTGTCGACGGCCCGCGGAGGTGGTCCTCGTAGGTCTGGTCGGCTAACAGTATGGATTCGTACCCGACGGCGCACGAGGACATCTGTAAAAAGTTTGTAGCATCTTATATTATGTGTACATAGGTACCTACGTCGTATATAATATATTGTGTTTGGTGCGTAGACATAGGTACAATAATATACGCCTATATAAAGCTACCGAGTATCGCGGGTATGTGAAATTTAACGCGCGCGAGTGCGATGCGCGGAAACGAATTTGAAGGAACAGAAAAACAAAAAAAACTGTTGTATTATATTATGTGATTACGAAAAGTGAAACGGCGCGCGATGATAAGACAAGACTGAAACGAGTGGGCGAATGGTAAATAATATTTATATTAAAACATTATGTGGTCGACCGGTCGAAAGCTTTGCGCACACGCGCACGTGCGTGTCCGAGTGTGCGCGTGTGTGAGCAGATAGAGTATGTGAATAACGTGTGTAACCAAGTATTTATCCTTATGCTAGTCGGGGGTAAAGGGTTAATAGGTTACACCCATCGCTGTGTGTACAAAAACACGCGCGGTTTTTTTTTTTTTCAATATGTTATTTAGCGTATATATCGTTTTTAATAACAGGCTATGATCTCAATGGAAAACTGAAAACCGGTACCGTCACGAACGACGGACACCGGCTATGCAACGGCGAGATTTCACCTCCCGCATAATCATAATACGAGACGCGCAGTTGCTTCGTCCGACCGTCGTCGTCGTCGTCGTCGCGGTCGTATTATAATATTATAGTCGTCGTCGTAGTCCCGCGTTGAAGTCTCCTCAGGTTTTTTCGATCCTGGGCGGCCACCAAGCATACGATTATTATTATTATTATTATTATTATTTAACAATATTTATAACTATTATCATTATTATTATTATTACATTACTGCACGACTGCGCACGCGTTCATCGGCGGCACGCGAGTATTTTTTTAACTGAATTTATTTTATATTTATTATATTAATTCGACTCATCCGCGCGAAGTATATATATTATTGTCGAATACTTCGAAACGATGTACGTATGTATTATAATATTATTCACTCGTGTGTTTAACGGCCTTGTACTGAAATTCGTAATATAAGCTTAATATACCGCAATGACATCAAAAAGTGTGAATAGGTATACTGTATTATACGCTATATGGCTTACGTTTTATTAAACGATTTAAACATAATATAATAAATAGGTACTATTTCAAGGTTTTTCTATAGTAATCAGTAATCACTAATCAAGCGACTTTTATCGAATCAAAATCTACAAAATACAAATTTTTTATCAGGAATTCATTATTATAACATACGTTTCTACTTATTTTTTTTTTTTTGTAAAACGTTTTGCTTTCTAATATGATATAAAACGATGTAATAACAGTATATTATATATACTTACATAGCAGTGAATCGTCTAATCATCTTTTCAAATATCGTCTGTTGATTAAAATTTTAAGGGTAGCGGCAGTACTACAGGAAAAGATAGAAAACGCCAGACGGTATCGGTATCGGTAAGACTTGCAGAGATTTATACGGGAGGTTATACATAAAAGTAGAAGATCACCGTAAAAATCAATAAAATACTTTCAATGATACAAATATTGCGGGATATGTTTATTTTGTTTCAAAATGAATGCAATAGAGAGCACATAATATACAGATAAATGAAGAAACACCGTTAAATGATTAACTCACCACGTTTCAGATGTTATAATAATTATTATAAAATGAATACGACGACAGTCGTAAATGCGTTATTAATGTTTATTGTCACGTGTGTACAGATTAAGTGAGCCCGGACAGTATATAGGTATAATTAATTGTGATATTATTCCAACTCGAGTTGAGGTTTGGTATATATACATACTGATTGAAGATTATATATGTATGTATATACATATAACCACAATTATAGATGTAAAAGGGATCACAGGTTAAGCGATGTCAATATTTTTCATTGTGCGTGTAATATCTGATTACAAAAAAAAAAAAAAAAACAAAATAAACAGGTACGGACGATTTAAATTTAAATACGTGATGATGGTTTAGGTTATAGGTATTACGAGAAACATTATCGTACAAAATATATTTCAGTACGGACGTGCGGAACACTATAAGTGTACACGGAATGTAACTGCAGTAAACATATCTCCTCATTAGGATTTTTTATAATACCTAGTAGTACCTCCTAATATATTACTATACTATAATTGTGTAATATATATATATATATATATATATATTGTATAAGCTCATACTTCAAAGGAAATCCACTGGAAAAATACAACAATACGACCCATATTGGTTATATATATATCTTGCATGTCATATAGTGGAATAAATACAACACAATATTGTAATTTTAGGATTTATAACAGTGTATAAAAATAGTAACCATATCTAATATTTCAGCCGATCGTTTTGGATTCTTAATATTATATAAAAACCAGACTTTTGCATCCCTACAATAATATATTATACACCATATATATTCGACCAAACATAATAAACTTTTTGATTAACGTGACAAATTAAATTCAACTGACATCTGAACACGCATATATTATGCTATGAAGTTATGATGATAGTTTTCGCTCAATAAATAATACTCAGTTATAAGATTTATAATAATAATACAATGTAAAATGTATATACTTGTTTTGAATACAATTGAATATCCAGATTGGTATACTCCTGATCATGGATAACTGATTTCCAGTAACTTTAAACTCTGTTTAAATACGGAAATTAATTATCTAAGGTAAATGAATATAGTAATGTTTAACTATGCCAGTATTTGGTAAAAATAACCCACTTTTACGTGATTTATATTTATTTCAAGCATATTATTCATGTCTTCATATGATCACGTATGAATTTAAGCTAGCGATAAAATGTACTAATACATTTAATAAATAATAATACTCGTATGTATCCTTTTGTTATACGATGCGAAAATAATAGGTACATATTATAATTTTTGATGGATTCTCTATTGTTATTACTCCAACATTTAGATACACATCCTATAATGTTGGCTATTACTAAAAATGATACATTACTTAATGACGTAAAAAGTATTCTACTATTCTGATCCCATAAATTATAAATAATGATATATTACCAGAGAGTTTTTTATTTTGTATATGAATTAAAAGATAAAAATTAATAAATTAAAAATTAAAATCATAGAATCGACCTTATAACTTTATTTTATGACTATATTATATTATTAATTTCCATGACTATTTAGTATATAATTTTCAGTCGTTTTCGTTGTAGGTATACTATAAACTTCACTTTTTTTAGATTTCAATGAATTACAATTACTAAAAAATGAATACCACACATTACATTATTAATATCACTATGCAGTGTAATGTGAGAAGACCGGTATATTATTTTAAATAATATACGATTTTGTTTTTTAAATATATATGTATGTATATTTTGTATAAGAACGTGATGTGGAAATATATTATCACACAATTTCAGTACCGCTAAAGCTTATGAAATTTTAGTAAAAGTAGTGTTCCAAAGTAGAACTGGTTTTATTTATGTAGCTAAAATAATATTTTATTGAATGATGGGGCATTTGTGAAAATTAAACGGTTGTTGGCACAATAACAAAAGTATTAATATTACTCGTTTATTTATGTGGTCATAATTAGGGAACATATATTATATGCTCACTTTTCATGGTATATCTAGTTACAATCTCATACGTTTTCATTCTTTTAACATTTTTCATAATATATTCAGGCACCATGTTATCCCGTGGTATTTCCATAAAGGGATGTTTTTTATTGAAGTAAATTAAAAATACCGTGAATGATTTGGTCTTTCCTTCTTTGTCATTGGTTTCATGCTGAGATAAAATAATTGAAAATGTCATAATCAGTTACTATAGTATTTTGAGTTTCGACAGATTTATTTTAAAAATGTATGCCTACATTATTCTAAAAGAAATTGAAATAACATTATAACTCACGATTTTGTCTGTAATTTTAGTCTGTCATTCAATCTTGTTCCATTATGTTATGAATATAAAAAAATATCATGAACTCTTATGGAATTGGAAAACATTTGTAATTATATAATATACATACATGATAAAATTCATTTAATATTGAATGATAATATTATATTAAGTGCTTAGTTCTAATTGAAATAATGAAATTATATTCCGTGATAATTGCTATAAATTATAAATCATTGGATTAAAATTGACATTTTGTATCTACTCTAAAAATATATTAAATATAAAAGGTTAATTGATTTAAAATACTATTATGTGTGTTCAATTAAAATGTGAGAAGTTATAAAATATCAAGAAATAGTAAAGATATTAAGAATATATTTACATAAAAAAAGGAAAACTAATTTGCATTGGAATATATTTATTATTGACACATACTCAAAAGTAACTTTTAAATTTTATAGAATGCAGGTACAAGTCAAAACAAATATATTATATGTAAATATACATTAAATCTTTAATCGTATTTATTTTTTATTTGTTGGTTATTACTTATAACGTACATTGTGTTAATGTAAAATATAAATAGATATTAAAAATAATTGTAAAAATACTTTTTCTAAGAGTATGTTCAAAAAAATTAATAAAACCAGTTTGTTAAATTAAATACTCTAAGCTAAGCACTACTTAACAAAAATATTCGGTTTCATTTAGTTATTTATTTATACATTAAAACTAAGTTTTTGATAAATCCCATAAACTAGTTTTGATTTAATCGCCAGATTTTAAAGAATCTAAACCCTTAGTTTTATTCTCGTTGTCTACAAGTAGATAAACTGTAACAAACTAACATACGAAATAATAATCATATATTATGATTTATGGTTAAATAAAAGAAATAATTATTAAATCTTAGTATTCAATATTTATAAATTGTAGTAGTTTAATAATAATAGAGTAAAACCGTAGTGCAGTAACAGTTTGACTTATCGAAGCTCAATTTATAGTATATAAATAAAATAGTAAATATATTTTAAATGATATGTACAATAATTAACATGTTGGTGTTTATAACCTTTTTTTTCATACTTATTTTATAATAATATTAATAATTTATTACCATATAAATGTATTAATAAATTATATTATAATTTATAATATAATGCCCGTATATGTATTTAAATAAAATAAAATTTATTATTTAAGAAATATACATATATTCAGTGAATTTCAATTGAATACATAATACATAAGAACTCATCGTGCCCTGTTCGCATGACGCATGAATGCATTTTCTTTTTCAATATTATACCATTATTCATAACTTATGTAAAAATAACTTTTAGACGAAAACAATCGATACATTTATTGTACTATAGTATACGTATAAAACCTACTGTGCAGCAAATGTACGTATGTATTTTAAATTTTTTTTGTCGACCTTGGAAAACAATAATAGTTTGTGTATAATATACATTGAAAACTTCACCTCTTCAAATATTTCTGCACAGTGCGCACACACATACATATAAACGAGTAGTTGTAGTAGTAACCGTGACAGTTTTTACTTTTTATACGATGAGTAATGTTGTTTGTAATACAAGTGTAGAATGTTTCACCGAGAGAAAAAAAAGATTTTGATTTGGTATTTATATTATTTTATCTTTTGCAATCCCCGCCTATAGGCCTCCAGTTTTCTTTCTCCGTGTATATAGAGACACATAACATAATGTATAGGTAGGTACGGGAGCAAATAATAAAAATATATAATATTATAAAAACAAATCGCGTGTCTACCGGACGATCAGTAAAAATAGTAGCGCATGCGCTGTAGTAGGCGGCGGCGACGACGACGAGGACGACAACAGATGAAATGTCGTCGCAGCAGCAGCAGCGATTGATATTTATGGGTACCGCTGTTGCTCCCGATGTTGGAGGACCAATTTACAAGAACAATGGAACGGGCAACTTCTGCTGCCTCAGTATATAGGTACCTACTTACATACGTCGTGTGTGCATTGATCGTCACGCGGTGTCTAAAAAACCAATAATACATGTATCCATTGTTCGGGGGACCGCATGTGTATGTATCCTAATGATGGTCACGTCAAGTGAATACTGTATATACTGCACTGGCATCGCGGTGCGTACCCGTGCTTAGGTCGGTGGCGTGGTGTACGGGAGGGTGGGTACACTGCGTTATCCTGCGAGCGGAGCGGGGGAAAAAACGGTTTAAAATTATTGCGCATTTTTTTATTTTCATTTTTTTTTCGCTCCGTTCCTCCCGACCCGTAAACCAGTTTTTGATCTGATTTCAAACGATGGTTTATGAGAACGAAATGAGAACCGTCGTCTTTAATTCAAAATATACACACTTCCCTTACGTATCACATAATATTATAACATATGACTCATATAATATTGTTTGACCGTATACCTGTTCAATTCAGTCCCACCCCCACCCTGTATATATATATATGATATGTGCAAGACCACGCGCGCAACGTCCTAGCTCTTTTTTCCTTCACCTCCGCGGTGGATAAAATATAACGCCCGCCAGACGGGGTCGTCGGTCGACGGATGATATTAATGACGTTGAGTTTACTCCGCGCGCGCCGACACAAAAGCCGCCTACAAATTACCAAAATGTTATCGGCTTTGAGTATCTGAATCCAGTGACCGTGGCTTATATAGGTATAATACGTCGTATAATTCCCATCGATCTCACGTTCGAGAAAGCCAGTGTGATCGGCTATGCACATCGTGCGGCTATACAACAATATCCCGAGGAACAGTAAAGCTATTAGTGTTATTATTCTTTTTGTGATTATATTATTGTAATCTTACCGTTTAGGTGTATATACACTCGTAGAACGTATATACCGCTTTCGGTTAAAAGCTACAACAAATGCGTGGTATTGAACGAAAAATTATTTTTGAGTTGAATTGAGTGCAACGGAAAAGCATTATTCTCATAATATATGTATTATTATTTCAAGAATTTTGTGGAATTTTAAATATTTTAAGTTTACAAACATTTTATTGTTGGGCAAAAGAAAAAGAGGCAGACGATTTCGAAAAAAATATTTACTATTACATTACTAGCGAACAGCTATATTGTTAGAAAGTTATAACTTACCAACTCCTCGGTAAATTATACAGTACTTTATAATGAAGAAAATAACCCAATAAAATATGTCTTTGCGCGTTTTATTTTCTCATGTTAAATATTTTACATTTATTGTTGTAGAAAGTTAATTCTATATATACATGTAATAATTTTTTTTGTATTTTAATTAGAAATTTTGGTAAGAACAATAATGCATTGTGCATGCTTATAATAGTATATTATACACAAAATTAAGTGGTCTATTTCTATCATCCATTATTCTTAATAGTACAACTATATAATATTTAACTATGAATAACTATGTTGTATAAAAATGTTTACCAACTAAGTATAAAATATAAGTACATAGCTACTAATATTTGTTTCTATGTATACTCGTAAAATACTTTTATTACAAACAAATTAATTGAGTAATCATGTAGATATTATTAAATTAGATACCTAGTAATAAGAACTTTTAAAAAATATATTATTTTAGTATTATACAAATGAATGGACGGAATGAAATTTATAATAATACTCCTATAATATATAGTATTAATTACTGTTATTTAATGAACTAACGTAAAATAGTAGGATACATTTACATTATAATATAGGTATATAGATTTTATTTCTCAAGTGTATTAAAACGTAATTAATTGATATCAAAATATTATTAAGAAAAATAACTGACCTAATGTACTTAATATTGTGAGCGTAATATTTTGGAATATTATTGACATAAATAAAATATGTGATTCTACAGAATTGTATTTTGTTTTGAAATTCAATGTTTCGGTCATGTAATTCCAATGAAATTATGTCAAATTAAATAATTTGTCTCCATTTGGATTACAAATTGTTCCTAAATGTAGTGAATTCCAATCCTAAATATCGATAAAAGTATAATGTATAAATAAAAACCATTTAGTAAATGTATAATATTAATATACTAATATATTTACAATAAGCATTAGAATAAACGGTTATGATTTGATAGAATTCCGAATTCACAACTCATAATATTTGTCTTCAACTACTCGCATGTTATGACTATGAATTTATCACTAACATATAATGATAAAATACGCATATAAGTTATGTTTAGCTTTAAAAAAGTTAATAAAAGAGTATTTTAAATGTTTAGCTTCTTAATACTTATAAATTGTAAATATACTGTATTAGCTATAAATTGATTGACTTTCAAATAAACCTTATAATTTTGACTTATAAAACTCATTGGGAGTATATAGATGGCATTTAATCGACGGGAGGCACTAAAAGCTCGGAACCGGGGCGGGGGAAGTTTATATAGTATATCCTCGACCACGGGCATCGTTGGGACCTATTGATACTACAGCAATCATTATAATTAATATAAATTAATGGTATAATACATAATATTTTGGGTGTACTGCGGAAGTGGAGCTTATGAAACTTTTGAAGAGCGACCGTAAACGACGGAGAGTCTGCAGACTTTTGTCGTAGGAAATACTGGACTTGAGAATTCGCTAAAAATAAAATTTAATTTCGAACACGACTTTATGACGTAACTTGAACGCCCTTTGAAACTACGTTTAGACACATCGCATACCTACAGGACTATTTTCTCACGATGTAATATAGGTCTATCAAGGATGAGTCGCAAGATCATGTGCGGCTCTTACCTGCTATAGTGTCGCGTACTAGTTTCCGCCGTCACCTCGATCTCCAGCAGCACGTCGTCTTGCCCGGTTACGTGGTGTATGATCTATTAGTACGTCAGTAAACGAATACGAGAACGACGGAAAGCGCGCCCGAACGCCCGGGGCGATGTGTATGGGTCGGCGACGCGCGACGGTACGGAGACACGAAGAACGGAAAACGCGAAACACGAGAGCCACGGGTGGGCACGCACACCGTGCACCACACTATTGCAATATATATAGCACACACGCGCCCGCGAACGTGTGGATCCGGGTATGCCACAGTGTGGTCGCCGCGGCGCGCGCAAGACTTCACGTGTGCTAAGAGCCACGCGACGGCCGAGACGATCGACGACGGCGGGGACGATGACGATCAGCTGATCGTTCGCGAGCGCGCCGAGCACGTTGCGCGCCGCGCCGGCCGGTGTGCGCAACGCGAGTGACTTTTCCGCGTTACCGTCGCTGAGATGCTGCGGTGCAAAACCGGTTTGTTTGGCCGAACGGAGACGCTCTCGAAGCCACCATCTGCTGTTGATCGCGCCGCGCCGTGCACGACGTATATAATATAAAGCACACGTACGTCGTCATATTATATAGCTGGAAAAAATATGGGTTTCCGTTACCGTTTTTCTCTCTCTCGCCCTGAGTGTGTGTGTGTCAACTGTTTTGTCTCTACAGTCGGTTGCCTGGTAGAAATGTGAAAACATGACGAAAACGCGTATGGGGGGAAAAAAAACAATATGATGATATACGCGTGATACGGATCTCGAGTAAGTAAATCATATTGTACGCGATATCTCTCGTGTGTATACGTACGTATACCTACGTGGGGCCTGCACTCCGCAGCATCAATATTCCATGTACGTTGCAACACCCGTGCCAAGTCACATCGCTTGTATGTGCACTGCGATTATTAAAACGTGCGTCATTGGCTGTGTATCCTCCAGAGAGGAAAACATGAAGGCGTTTTCACATATCGTCGCATATTTTTGTTTCCGCTGTCCCCATATCGTATTTAACCATTTCATATCCTTAGTTGCTTTTAACTGGCAGTACACGTTAGTATAGAGTGCATTATGACCCACATCATGTGAAGGACATGTTGAATCCAGTAGCGCACACCATGGAATGAAGGAAATTATCGATAGGGTCCATACATTTATATTTCTGTTGCAAACCCGAAGCATACGACTTTTGGGTTCATTAAAACTATAAGATTGTCTGTGGCATGACTCATAAAATCATTTTTTGATCTACTATAAAAAGTTGAAATTGCCAAACTTGATTTGATCAAGTTTTTCGGGACACTGAATATTATTATTTAAAATTTTAAGGATAAAAGATGCATCATTAAATTTACATCTGGAGGAGAGTAAATGAAACCTAACTTCATTGCAAGTTCCTTTGTGGAACAATTGATTAAAAACTTAAAAGATAAACATCTCAAGAAATTAGATTGTACAGTATCAAGATGGCTAATATGATTAAGTTGATAAGGATTCCAAATTATTGTTCCATATTCTAAAATCGAACGCACCATGGAACAATATAAAGTTTTTACACAATCGATATTTTTGAAATCATAGCATTAACGTCAGATGAATCCTAACATGCGTATTGCTTTGCTGTAAATAAATGAAATATAATCAGAGAAGGAGAGATTAGCAGACAAAATGATACCCAAATCTTTAATGGAAGAAACTGAATTAAGGACTTGGTTATCAATAGAATAATATTATACATAACAAGATTTTTACGTCTGGTGAAGGATATCTGAGCACATTTATTGATGTTTATTAATAAATGGTTGTCTTTACACCAATTGCTAAAACGGTTAACATCATCTTGCAACTTAACACAATCTTCTAGCGAGTTAACTACCAATATACATCTTAAGATCATCAGCGAAAAAAGAATATTTACAGAAATGGAACACACTCTTTAAATCATTAATGAAAAGTAAAAATAATAAGGGAGATAAATGTCCACCTTGTGGTACACCCGATAGAACACTAAAAGTAGATGACACTTAGTCTAAGATTTTGACTTGATGAATTCTCCCCGTTAACAAGGAGCTAATATTAATATATTGTACATATTGTATATTATATTGTATCGCCAATAATAATATATTGTACTATTATGTTACATACTATGCTTGTTTAAATTTTGGACTTGAAAAAAGTCTATGATAAAAATGTCAGCTTAAATTAAATAAAACAAATATAATAATAATAATAATAATAATAATAATAATAATAATAATAATAATAATAATAATAATAATAACCATCATGTATGTGACTATGTGAGTACATCCTTATGCGTGCGTATGTATACGTTGGCAAGTGGTGTTTGTACACGAAACCGGTGTACGCGTAGGCCTTACGGGTAGGCGCAAACATATATTATACGTTAAACTCCATGGTATGGCGTTTGTTGTCGAGTGATAATGTATCACTTTTATGGGCATTGAACTCTTGACGACAACGTATATACCGTATATCTTCGTCGTTGTTTTACGGTTTTTGACGTGAGTTTGTTGTTGTTGTTTTTTCTTTAATAGTTTTCGTCGCAGAAAACGTGCTTGTATCGTAAAGTGCGCGGTTTTCACGACCCCTATTGTTTCCGCGTGTGTAAGACGTTCCAGGCACATGAACAAACGAATAATAATAATAATATTTACGCGGTGACTAACTTTTTATTTTATTTTATTCCAGAAGACAGTCTTTGTCGAAACCACATATTATTATTATATTATATTCTAAATTATATGCCGTCGTGAGGCATATGTTATAATATATAGTTGATCCTTTGACTCGCTCGAAATATAACCAAATATTGAGATAGTATAATTTAGAGCGAATGCATATAATTTATATGTGTACTTTTATATTTTTATAAGAATAAAAAGGAGAACCAATATTATTATTATTTTTTATTTTTAAGTAAGCGCGACAAGTTTGACGATGTAAATTAATATTACGATGTGTACGACTGAATTATTATTCATGATTTCACGAATCAAGATAAAATAATTGATAGAACCTAACAACGTAACAATGTTTAAAAAAGCGTCCGTGGGACGATCATAAATTAGAATCTGGATACAAAATATACATTTTTTTTTTGTTTTTTATCTAATGCTTATAATCAAGGCATATACAGTCTTACGGCACATGATTAATTGAACGACTGCATAAATGATAATTATAATGTATATATATAGTACACGAAATTATGTGTATTCGTTTTATATGTAGCTATGTGCGTGTTGCTTCACAGTAATTTCAATGACCATATATGATACTAAAATGCACTGGATATTTATTATAAAACGGTTTATATTCTGGTGTTCTCACTACGGAATGCAAAAAATAATTTAATCCTAAAAGTTTATGACAAACATATTATCAAGAACATAAATATATTCTCGGTAAATAAATATTATTACCATTACATCTTCTATATAAATATAGTTTTATTTACATCTATAATAATTTAACAGTGTTTTTACTGACAGGATGCCATTTATATTAATTTACAATATCATTTTCGGGTGAACAGTTTTAGTGTTGATGTTTTGATTTATAGGTTCACATAATTTATGGTTGTATAATTTATTCAAAATAACACACGAGACTGTATAACTGTAGTATAATGTATATTAAATATATGTGTATTTAATATAGAGCTTTGTTTTAAGTGTTCGTTATACAACGCTTTCGGTGATGTCAAAGAATGTTTGAAGTTTTATAAAAATATTTGATATAAATATATTATAACTCAACATTTAATCATTTTAAAATAGCAGCTGTATTAAAGTGTACAATTTTTTATCAATAATTGCATTGCATAAAATAATAGTAATAAAGTATATTGAGTGGATACACCAAACACATACGGTATATCAGTAAGTATAGATTTACAGGAGGTAAAACGTTCTTAGAATTTTGTGTATCATTATAATAATATTTTCAAGATTTTCAAATATCTATATTGGACTATATAGAATCTGAGTATCTATATAAATTTATATATTAAAATGGTTTCACAATAGTATTATTAATATTAAGTTTAAATTTCTATCGCAGATTTTTTAATTGTACCACGACAATAATACATTCAACTTTTTCTCAAATCAAACATTTACTTGTTTTAGAATATTATGTATTGATATTATTATGATGTGTGCTGTTTATTTTTTAAAATCTGTGTACACGATTCCGACCAGAAGGTATATATATATGTATATAAAAACATAAACTTCCCGAAAAGGGACTTAGTACTTTTAGAAGGTCAATTATGAATTTCTCAATAGTTTTTCAAATAACAAAGAAAAACGGTATAAACATTGCAAAACAATTAACCCAGATACCAGATACAAGATACAACTTCAGTATTTTTCGATATTTATTATTTTAGCTGTCATAATAACTCAAAAAAGTAACAGAATGATACATATTTTATAAGTACAAACTGATTCACCCGATCTCTTTCACCTTTTTCGAATCGTTATTACAATTTTTTAATGTTATGAAGTATACATTGATGTTAAAATTAAAAGACAAATAAAGCAATATTACCCATCCTTGTACTCACCTTACTGCAGAATTTTGACTATCCGATTATTTTATTTCTTACCTAAAAAGTCATTGCGCATACCTATATAAGAGTTTCAGTGCGTTTTTAAGGATAAAACAATACAAAGAATATTATTGTAAGACCAATGAATAAAAGAACCGGATGGGCCTCGCTTTGCTGTACAGTTGGGGGTGGAGTGCAACTCGTTTATAGGATAGGTCATTATTACAATGGATTTGTTAAATTTGAATGCAATTATAGATATCATTGTATACGAATAACGATTCTGAATGGAGTTCACATGTTTGTCTAAAATAGGTGTATAATAATGTAGTATTTTATATTTCAATTGAAATTTAATGCAATAGTATGCAATTTCGTAAAAATTTAAATTTCAAACAGTCATAACATTTTTTCCTTTAAGTCTGGTAAAACTTTTTTATAGATTTATGAAGAGTAGCTTATGGAAAACCTAGTGTTATAATTTTGAACCTTAAGTATAAACAGAAAAAATTTGATGAATTTTCAACTACAAAATAACTTGCAAATTATTGTGATT
>JAIPRK010000747.1:0-140383 GCA_025469195.1 Chaitophorus viminalis | reverse complement strand
TTTTCCATTGTGCGGAGCATACTTTTTTTTCGCGAACTTCAACACAAACTAAAATTTTATAGGTATCGTAAAATCTATAAAAGATCAAACCAGACAAGCGTTATCTTTATTGTCAGTTGTCGCATGAATTTCGAACATAATCTTTCCTCTCTTTTATATTAATAGTGAAAACCCATGATTGTGAAATATTATCTAATTTTTTTTTTCGAGTTATTGCGCATTATATCGACAGCGGCTTTGATGAGCCAACATCGCCAGTTGTTAATCAGGGGTTACCAAAATATATAAACTGAAATTTGTGGTGGCGGTAAAAGGAAATATATATTTTTGTACTGGCGGTAAACGGAAAGGTCGATTTTGGCGGAAAAGTAGATCACTCATACCACGAATCGCTCCACGAGTTCTACTAAAGTTTATTTTGTAGGTATAACTGCACAGTGAACACTAGTTTCTATTTTTGTGGCAGGTAAAGCGTTCGACTATACATTTGTAAAACAGATATACCTATACATGTACCATAACACCTACAATATAATATATCTTATATTCTAATATTGAGGTGAAGTGGATTTTGCAGACAATATGGAAATTTCCCATAAAAACGTTTTCAGTCGTGACATTTGGTGGGCTTATGTCTACGTCGATGGTGGTAACAATAGACGGCCAGTATAATATGCATTTATATTAGCGGTGGTTTTAATTATATGTATATTTTCCGTGATCAATGTTCAATAATTATGTAACGTTCTACGAAGACGCTGTATGAAATATACGTGGTGCAGTGTATACATCATATAGAATGTATATAGATAAAAATGTAAGACTAAACAATCGCTTGTATGCTAATATCATGTTAAATCGTTAATACATAAATGTTATACGAAAATATACTTCGTATAATCCGATCTTTATTTTCTCACATGGGTCACACGATAACCAGCAGACAGCAGACGTACGTTTTCCTAAAAATGAATTATTCAAATAGAAAATAAAAAAATAAAATTAATATTGTTGTATATTTTGTTGTCCTCGTATTTAAAACTATTCTCGGGATCTTTTATCTCTTTTGTCGACTCTTGTCTACAAAATAATTACTACATCTTATACTGTTGTATCTAATATATTTATATATTTATATAGCCTTTTTGTATACATAATGATATAAGGAAATCTAATACAATATAAACTTGTAGGAGAAAATTGAGATATATTTAGTTCGATTATATTATTATAGATACCTCTACCTGGCTGGCCAAGTGTTTGATATTGATAAGATTGAAGTTAATGTTTTTGCTTCGTCGAAGTCAATATAATTATTTCTGATCGACTTGGAAGTCATTGTTCATACTCTGGACGACTGGATCGTGCTGAAAATATTCTGCCATATGTTGTAGTTATTTATCGGTTCGTGGAAGAAAAAAAAACAATCAATGTTTGTATTTAATTTTTTCGGTTAAATATCGTACGTTAAATACAACGTAACAGTGCATAACGTTACTTATGTCTGAGCATGGTGTGTACTAAATCAGTATATCTGTGAATCACGATGACTGTTAATAAAACGATTATAATATTATATTATTTAATACAGAATTTTATCAATCAAATTATTCATTAACTCAACATTTATCTCTGCATGTTTTGATTACTGTTTCTACGTTGCAGCAATAATGTACGACGTATTTTTCGGGGATGGGGGGGGGGGAATTAAATTTATATAGAAAACACTCGGCCAACGGCTTCATTTACCAAACGACAAAAAGTCAAGGGACGCCATACGAATTACGAACTGATTGACCAGCTGTTCCATATGACGCACACGCGACGAATAAGAAATGTATACAGCTATAATATATTTTGCGCATAGCTAGTCGACATAGTTTTTTTCACATTTAATATTCAATTAAAATGAATTGCGGAGACATATTTGGCGAGCACAAAAACACTAAAATAATAACATAATATGTATCGTGCGTCTTGGCTTTCTTACACTTTATAAAATAGTTAATGAAATACGTATTACGTCGGAATAATCCCTCGATTACCAAAGATTACAATATAATATGTACGAGACTAATTAATTTAAAATGAAACACGTGCATGAAAAATTAACGACTGAACGGGAGTGTAAGAGAACATAGCGTGCGACAGTGTTTTATTACTCCATTGAACTTGCATTTAAACGGCCACTCTTGCGTCCTTCATCGTTGTGAATGCAGGCTATAGTCGCACGTTGTTGTTAATTCGTCGCGCTGATATCGCACGAAACATTTATTTTTATAATTTCCAAACGTTTACGGTAAAAAGTCGACCGGGGGCTTGCACACCCACACACATTTATACACGTGGGTTGATTTCAATCGTTATTCGCTAACCAAAGCGCAATATAGTGCAGTTCACGATCGTATCAATGTTTTTGTCCCGAAAAAAGTTTAATAACAATATCAAATGGCTTCTCCGTGCTCGAGTCGATTTAAAATTACTTGTCCGTACTTGTGTTCTGTCAAATAGTTCGGGTGGAGCTCGAGTTCTATTTTAAATTTCCCCCGTCCCCTATGCGAATTGTTTAATACGTAATAGTCAATTTTGTTTTGTATAATATTATTACTACGTCGATGTGGAATATAATATAATATAACCGAACGCGACATAATAACTACAATTATTTATTATTATTACTATTATTATTATAATTTTTTTATATTCGACATCGGTATAATGTACGTATTGTATGTAATATATTCCATACAAGCTTAAAATGTTTGAATCATACAATTTACCAAAATTAAATGAAAAAATAATAATAATAATAATAACGTCATAAATTATAACGAAATTAATATTTTAATCGTTGACAATTTCTCATTAAACTAATTCGAAAAGTTAAATGCCATAGATGCTTTTATTTTTTTGCTGCGTTGTTTCTGAATGTTTATCTGATTTCAATTTTAGAAAAGTGGATCATTTGCGTATGTATACGTTGAGTGGTGTACCATAAACGGTGTCGGTTGACCTGGCAAGTTGTACCGAGACAATTACTTTGGGCTTCTTTTTGGGGGTATCCCTTATTCGTTATTTTTGTAAGTGTTACTACTTTTACTAGTACGGGTTTTCGGTAAAAGGTGACCTGTGTTTGGATTAGATATTATAACATATCATTGTCGTTTTGTCCTCCAAGACTACAACTTAAAAATATCTTCGACGCTACTAGGTCATAAGCCTTAATATTATGATAAAAGGCCTAGCCATATACATCGAAAGGGGTTTTTGGAAGGTTTTGCTATTATTATGACTTTAATCTCATTTTGGTGAAAATATGTAAAACTGCGCCGTAGAAATAATACTTATATTATTTGCAGACACCGCACGGTGTTGGATTTTAAAACAAGATTATTGCATTCAATTTCGTTTCTCATTTATTTGGTTATTGCCATTTTTTACCGAGCTTTTAATTACACTACTTGTCCGAGTGCGATAGACATATTTTTCTTTTACACAACATTGCACTATTTGTCCGTTTTACTATGGCACTGAGAAAATGTCGAGAAATCACGCGGGTCGATTTTGATAAAACTGTTGTCATATGAAGTTTATATTAGATTACAAACTACGTGTACTGTACACGATTCGCGGAAAACCACATGGTATGGTACTAACATCAGTGCCAATAATTCGAATGCCGCCGTAACGGTTGATTTGCAGTATACGGTACTGCCAGTATACCTACCTATTACAGACTAGATGATTATAGATCACGCCTACACATAAGTTTTAGTGAATGTTTTGGCACATTTATTAAACTGAAAATGATTTATTATTTTTGTCTTTCCGAAGATATTATGCGTCTTAAATAATTACGTCGTCGTTATTATATAATTCTACGTTGTTTTTGTCACTTCTCGGATCAACTGCAACTCGTTTTTACCTCGGTTGTTATTTAGACGAAAATTAATGATTCGAATTTATTACTAAAACCTGTATTATTGGAACATATTATAGGAAAAGTGAACTCGTGCACTTTCACAAAAATCGATTTTGAGTACGTTTTCATTTTTTTATTATAAAAAAAAAACTATTAAAAGTGTCCTAAAATTCCAAATATACCTACCTACTTAAATATATAACATTAACATACTATGAACTATCTAGGAATTGTTGGATATTTTTATTTTTAATGTATAAAACTTAAAATATTAACAAAATAAAATAATAACGAAATATTATGTTTTCACAGTTGGTACAATAATATAACATAATATTAGTTACAATAATGAAAATTGATTTTCACAACACTTTATTTAAAAAAATGTTTAAATTGATTTAAACACTCACGGATGTACATAAAATAGTATTTAATGTTGAAAATAAACATTTAAAATATACAAAATTACTGTGGCTAGATATAACAAAATATATATAATTGAAAATATCTTCAAGTATAAGTTAACTTTGTACAAGGTTTAACAATAATGATTTTAAATCGAGCCAACGTGTATGCAGTTGATTTTCAGCTTTCAAAAACTATAATCGGTTAAAGAACCCGCCCTTAATGCTGACTCAAACGATGTAAAAGATATAATTTACGGATATCTATCATCTATATTTGTATAAAAGTGGCCTGAAATGTCTGAATATTGGCTCCGTTCTTATTATAAAATGTAAAGATATTAAATATACACATAATCATCCACAATATGTACCACACATAAATTAACATTATATGGTTATGATTTTTGAACGGCAACGCAACCACTGCAGTAGTAGTATGAATTATTTGCCGCATGATTACAGAATCGTTTTGGAATTTATTTAATACAACGCCTAAACTTTACAAAATAGTAAATTCCACCGGAACAAAGAAGTAAAGTATGTTAAACATAATGTGTTTATGACTTATAAAATTAGTAGTATAAGAATATGTTAAATACTAATAAAGTACATTTTGTTTAGAACTTCTTAAAATATATTTATCGTTAAGAAAATTAAATTATGCGCAGGTATATGAAGAACTATTATATTATAACTATAAAATAATAATTCGGTAAGGCACCAAATCAAACTATCAGAGTAGTGTACCTGTATGTAATTAATTAGATAATATTATGTAGTCGATACGTTTTTCCGTATCGTTTAGCGATCTGCAGAGAACAGATTTTATAAACACAATCGCAGAATAGTATTTTTTCATAAATGATACGACGAGTGACTAATATGAATTTAAATATTAAAATTGTGAAAAAAAATGCAAGTTATAATCGTTATCAAAAAACTCATTTTAGTCAAACGTAACATATTTTACGATAAATCACACGAATCACGAAGTAACATGTTTCGTTTTCGTGTGTTTTGACCATTAAACAATTTTCAGCCAATTGCAATTTTAACTAAATACCGACAATAGCACGTGACCGACGAAATGTTATTACCTACGTTTAAAAGAAGACGTGTTCGTGTACGTAATGTTTGCAGAAAAAACAAAAAATTTAAATATTTTACAGCACACAGGATACCGCGCATACGAAATAAATGCCTATTCAAATCAACCGAAAACGTCATTGTCTGTTCACAGACTTTCTCGGCAACTGCAGTACATATTTATATAATATCTTATCAACAGATCGACTATGTAAAACAGCTCTGTTGTAGTAAACGAGTACACCACACTTTTAGAACTCTAATTGCTCCTCTAAAAAGTATTTCTAAGAAATAAAATATGTATAATAAAGAGTTATCATTGTATAAAGCCATTAACTTTATCGGTTTAAATATGAAATCTGTGCAGCGTACAAAAAAGTCATACTGTCATATGTATTGATAGTTATTGTAATTTGTGTATAACATAAATGGAAGGAGTTTTTAACTTTTATGTCTTCTTTGGAACACGCTTGTGCACACGCACTCACACACAAACACACACACACACACGCGCGCGCGCGCGCGCGTGCGCACGTCGCACACAAGCACGCACGTATACACGCCAAACACATACAAACAACAAACAATACGCACATGCAAATGGTAATTTTGTATTTTTTTGTTTAATTTAATTTTATTGTAAATGTAAATTCACAGTAGGTACACGTGATCGCATAGTGTTTGTTCTCAGGTTTTGACGGAATTTCAATATACGCCGACACGCAGTTATTACGACCAGAACAATAAATAGTTGAACAATATTGTGTACAGCCGTGGTGGGTAGATAATCATTTCACTGAAAAATCGTCGCAGTACTCATATTATACTATTTAAATATTCTAAATACATATATATATATATTGACCTTATTACTGCAACCTTTATTAACGTTTTTTTCCCCCCTCTCGTCCGAGATGCGATATGAAACGAAATACCAGCAGGTCCTGCGTATACCTCCGACTGAACACATTTTCATTTAGACAAATTCATTATAACAGATAAACTTGGTATAATGCGTACGCGAAACCTTATACATATTTTATGGCGACGCAATAATATATTATACGTATATATTTCTTTTCTCTCTTTGAAAACCACGGTAGAGTTATATAGTTATATATATATATATATATATATTACGTCGCACGGATTACTATAACTTTTGTTCGGCGCGTGGTAGTAACGCAGGTCAATATTTTTCATTTCGTCTAGATGTCTAATCAAAGAGTACAATGCACTTGCCAATAACGCTATGATTGTGTTTACAAGTACCTACGTTGTGTGCCATGAATTGTTTTTGACGCTTAATAGTTTAGAAAAATCTTTCGGTGTAACGTACAAGCAGTTTAAATAAATAAAACGATATCGTATCTAATATCAAAACTGAAAAATACAAATTTGGTGTGGAGTATTTTTCAGGGAAAATTATTTTTAATTTAAAACTTTCAGAATATAAATGCGAGACTAAATGTATAAGGGAGGATAATCGTAAACGAATAATTCCCAATCGTGCACGTAGATTTATTTTTTAAAATTATGTTATCAGATTTTTACATGTTTGTCCTTTGCGATGGTTTTTTTGTTGAGCTAAAATAGTGAATAAAAAAAATTAATAATACAATATTTAAATACATCCGAGATTGTGTTAATGATATGTACCAGCATTTTAATAAGTGTTAAAAATTATTGTGACTCTACAAGGGCATATCGATGACACGTTTTGTTTTCAATCTGATTAAAGGTGCTTGTTTTTTAGATTAAACATTTCGAATATGGGTATGTTATGTTGATTTTGGATTAACTAATATTAAAATTCGACTGTTTCCATTCAACCTCCGTGATTTACAACCTATCAATATAAATAATTTATAAAACATTTGTCCACACTGTCCAAAAGTATTTTCGGAAGTACGACTATTTTGGTAAACAATTACAATCAAAAAAACGATTGCCTAAAGACTGAATAATAATTAAAATTTAATGTTATTTAAAAAATAAAACTTTATATTATTTTATCAATTTTTGTCAACCCATTTCTGAAGTACAATGCTACAATATAAATTATATTATTATAATAATTAATAAGCTTTTCTCATTTGCCGTCATCATTAAATGGACATTTTGAGCACACTCTTTGACATTAGTTATAAAAACAAATAACTAAATAATATACATATTTATGTATGCTATTATAATATATACTTAAAACAGTAAACACTGTATAGTTCAAAGTCTAACAGTCTATATGGTATTAAAAACAGACGTCGGGATTACAAAAAAAATTCTCGTGTACAAACCAATCCCGTGTTTTTATCGAGGTGATATTATTAGGTATATATATATATATATATATTCTTGGTCGTGATGATGTTCAAAGACTGTAGAGTTTTATTGATTTAAGTCTTTAAGATATAATGTTATATTGTATTTTTGAAAAGATGCCGGTAAACTCTATTTCAAAGCCGTTCTGGTGTCTATATTAATTGTATATGTAGATATTTGAAAAACACGTAGATATTAAGATCGATCCTCTATGACTTTGCCGGGCTTACCACGTATTAACCACCTGGTATTTGCTGACGCTCGATTTGGTTTCTAAAACTGCTGTTCAGATTGAAACGTTGAAATGCGGACGAACCAATTATTATTATACGAACAGTAATATATGCATGTAAAGCGAATCGAAAGCACCTATATATATATATATATGTTATAATATCAAGTTAACACACACCCCATTAATATTTAAAATATTATTTGGATATACAGTGGCAGGGTCGTGAAGGGTGAAAACGCCGAGCGGGTCATAACACCTCCTCCCTTCCCCAAGGCGTTTTATTCGTCTGTTGTATGGATTATTCCATTGATATCGCAACGAAAAGACCTTGCACGCTGGCTTATGGAGTATAATATTTTTTCTAACCTCGTAGTCCGATTTCGATCGAATCAACTCGTTTAATGCGCGTCCAACGACACTTATAAATATATAATGTATTTTAGTCGGCCAAAGTTCAGTCGATTCCTTTCACCGGAGTCCAATTTAAGCCTGTCCCGCAGTTCAGTTGATTGCTATTCGGACTTGATCTATGGACAATGCAACACCCAAGTTCACCTGTATATCATATGGTTATGTCACGTCTAAATGCATTCAAGCTTATACATTTTATAACTATTATATAGAGCTCAGAACTTGAATGAAAAATTTATGAAAATACTCGTAAAGTTTAAATTTAATATAAACGTTAATTTAAAAAAAAAAAAAATTAATGAATATGCATACCAACGTAGATTATTAAAGTATTGACAGATAATAAAAATTATAAATAAACACAAAAAATAATAAACTGTAGAAAATACATTTTTCTTGGAAAATTGCACATTTCAAGTTTTTATGAAATATGTCAAAATCGCGATAGTTTGTAATTTATTTTGCAGTTGAAAATTCATAAAAAAAATTTCTATTTATACTTAAATTTAAAAAATGTTAACACAAGACTGTCTATAAAGTTTTCTTCAAATATCTGTAAAACTATTTTTACCGGACTTTCAGAAAAAAAATGTATGACCATCTGAAATTTTAATTTTTACAAAATTATTTAAAATAACGATTATAAACAACTTTAAATATTTGTTATTATTCAAAAAATATAAGTCGTAGAAACTCGAAATTTTTCGAAAAGTTGTTTAAATTGACATTTTCTTTAAGTTGAAAATAAGAAATAAAATAATAACAATAATTTATTATTTTAAGAAATATTCGATTCTTTTAAATCTTGTATTTATAAAGGTTGATAAAAAAATTTGGCTGGGACAAAATACTTAAAAATTTAAAAAAAGGTTCCACAGAAGTTGTTCTTATTGTCATTTTAAAATTATTGAAATCCATAGGCACAATTTTTTTTTGATAAGCATTTGAATAGCAAATATTGACATAATATTACAATTTAAATATAACATAATATAAAAATACATAATGAATTATATAATATACCTATTCTAGACTAATAAATCATCTCCGTTCAGAATCGTTTATCGTATACAATGTACCTATCGTTATATTCAAATTTTACAAATCTATTATAATGACCTATCCTATGAAAGAGGTGCGTTCCACCCCCTATTGTATAGGAGAGCTAGTCCCCGTCCGGTTCTTTTTCATTTTGTTGATCTTAGCACTGTTATGACTCGAAAATCATCATTTATATGTAGGAATGTTGTATAAAAATATGAAAATATGAAAATTAATTAAGTCAATTGCAGGGCGGAGAGACAGGGCACTTGCTCCCCTTAAAAAACAATATGAACTTGTAATTTAATAAACGCCCTTCAAAATGTTACAGATTGGGAGCCCGTGTGAGCCTATATAGTCAGGGCGCACGATGCATAAATATTATAACGCATCAGTAGCAGTAAATGTCCGTCCGGTGCTGTCGTCGCACACACCAGTTCACCCTCACACGAGTATTTTCGCCCGTATATGGACGATATTCGAGAAGGATATCGTGTAATAAACGTACAATAGTTACGTACAATATCATATGTATGTACAACGCAAAAACCTATGTGTACACAAGCTCTGCTCGCAATACGTATATGCATTTTCCTTGGCACACTTGTCAAACTATGATTTGCAGGTATCTCATATATTATTATAATACGCGTATATAGATGGGTTCCTATACAGCACGTGACGCGTGTCAACTGTCAAATGCCGTATTATAAAAATATACCATGTAGTATACCAGCTGAATTATCCGGCTTTGCACGCGGGACAGTGCTTGGCCGGGGCATGGTTTTTAATATAATACTGTACGTTGCATTACTTACGTAGAACCTATAGTCATATTCGGCGACCCTTAGGTATACTCGTACTAGTCGTACTACACTGTTGGTTATAAAAACAAATAATAAAAAATGGACCATAATTAATTTTAACAGTTTCAACGTATATTTGGCCGAAAAGTGAAAACAATTTATACATCGAACCCGAAACTGTATTATTCCTACCCTTAAAAACGAAATTTTTGAAAAATTCTTTCTTAGTGCACTGATAATATACACTCCCTGGAAATTTCAAATGAATCGAAATGGTGGTTTAATAATTTACAATCCCATGTCCTATTAAAGCTGTTTTTCAACTTTCAATAATTTTTAAATGCAATAGGTACTAATTAATCATTTAAATATTATAGATCTAAGAAAATTACAGCCTTCTATAACTGAAATACTGAATTATGAATAAAATTTTACAATAATTACTGTTTATTGCGAATAAATAATTTTCGTTTAATAATTAATATTTAATTTAATATCTATTGTGTTTATAACCTTACTTTACTGTGGTACCCTGACGGAACGACAAAACGTTACTCCACCAGATTTCATAACAATATTATCAATTTAAAACATGTAAACTAAACGAACAAATGTAAATTGGATAATGTCGTTTAGGCCTTGTAGACTTGTCAAATGAAATATTAACTTATATTATACACTTATACGGCCATGAATAATGAATATATTGTGTGTATAATATATATATAGGTATGTATTTTTATCATATAGTGTGGTATGAACTGATGAACTACTTACCTGAAAGTTGAATGTATCGTGGTAAACAAACTGACGTTATGGTTCACAAAAAATAACCACTACGGAGTGCTGGTTGTGTTTAATGAAATATAAAGTATACTTCACTCGTTCTGCCATCTTAACACATGCAAGTGGACACCAAAAATATAAATGATTTTTTTTTTTTTAATTGTCGGTTTACTTTATAGGACCTGGGTCTAGGTCTAGATTCTGTAATATCTGCTAAACAAACCCCTACTGACACGCCGGTCTCATCGATTTGGTAAATCGGAAGTTTACCCATGTTCGACAAGTATATGTTTGAACGGACACCACTGAATACAAGGTTATCCGTAAATGATACGTAAAAACTTCGTTTTACGTATTATGATATAATTCAAATACACAACATTTTCGTGTACATACAGCATACATCTTCTGAAATTATTGTTAACACTTGACCTTTCCAGTATACGTGACCTTCGAGCAAATTATTTTTGCACTGGTGATGACTATCTCGAACACCAGCTCGATTAATTGAGTTAATGTAAATACTCGTCGTATATGTCTGGCGCATACCTATTTACCTTTTACTATAGGTCACACTGCACCTACACATACATCATGTCTTAAAATATGTTGATGACGATATTACTCACGTAGGTCACACATGTATTGAACTGGTACGAAATGTTTTAAAATTTTAAATAGTATATTGATAATATTATTAAAACGGATGCGTCATTGGATATTGTTGCATATTTGAACATTTTTGTCTACAGATGCAGCGCCGCCACAACGGTAATAATTTTTTTATTAACCTTCTTTTTGATTGTGTT
The DNA here is from genome assembly GCA_025469195.1 of Chaitophorus viminalis. Classification (NCBI taxonomy): domain Eukaryota; kingdom Metazoa; phylum Arthropoda; class Insecta; order Hemiptera; family Aphididae; genus Chaitophorus; species Chaitophorus viminalis. The sequence goes on along the minus strand of JAIPRK010000747.1, from coordinate 128,558 downwards.
GATGCATGCGACTATTTTCGTTTTTTAAATCCTGAGTGGTCACCTATCGGGATGAAAGAGATGCCAAACGCAGCACTGATGAAGCCTAACTACGGCCACTATAATACTTTATATTGTGTATATAGGTATAATTCAGTAAAATTATATTTAAATTTTGGTACATATTTTATTATTATTATCCAAATTAACCATTTAAATTATTTATCAACTGGTATTTTCATTTTTTTTTTTGCTCTATCCTATAATTATAATACATAACAGCAGAAAAATTGTACCGATAATTAATATGCGTCTAATTTATTGGTAAAATATGTTATCGTAAATTAGTCATATTATCATTACAGTATATGCTGGGTCAGTATTGTATATATCGCAATGTATGGGTAGTAAAATAATTTTGCTGCCATATCTGATTATTATGTTTAAATTAGCAATTCATGTTCCAAAATAATTTATGTTTTAATTTTATTTTTAGTGTTCATACATATAATAATAAATTGTTGGCACATAATTCTATATGTTGCAGAAAAAAGTGAAAAATAGCAACCCGTCTATTTCTTTTAAAAAAATATATGAAAACATATAGATAACCCTCTGTAGTTTGTAATTAAATTCTGCTTACTTGCTTACTATTCTGTAAATCAGTATAGTGCTCAGCCAATGTGTCGCAGTACATTTGTAGTGTAAATAGTAAATGTGTATACCGATGTGGTGTATACTAAAAGCATGCATAGATGACAAGTTTTCTCGATATTCATATTTTATATGCTCAGACGTCCCTTTTTTGATCACTTTTAGTTATTTTAACTTATAATTTCATATACCAATTAGCAATTTTGTATTTAGAGAGACTTCTTACATCTCGCTATACAAAATTTATGAAATTATAAAAAAAAAAACATAAAAGCATACAAAAATTTAACTAAATCATATAATATTATAAATCATACATAATTGATAAAACAATAGAATTATATATTTTGTATAATTTAAAGATCAAATCAACTTAAAATTACATAACATACAAAGTATTGCAGACATTTTCTATTGTATAAAAAGATTTTGAAATTTTTTATACCTATTTTAATTCATCGTTATGTCTACTTTTTTGATTTTGTCTAACAACATTTCACAAAGTAAAACAAAATAAATTGTAAACAAAAAATCAACAAAAGTTAATTATTTGGTATGATAAGAACAATGTTTAAAAATGTGGAAAAGCCCATCAAACTCACTTTATGACGAATTCAAATCAGATTTCAGAAAACTTATTGCATCAATAGACCGATCGGTACGTTGGAAATAAAAAATGTCTATTCATATGTGGCAAATGTGATTGACAGTAACAAAAAAATCACAGATTACAGCCCTTTAGCTGTCTATTTTACCAAATATTAAAATCAAAAAAGAACCGGACGGAGACTTGCTCTGCTGTACAATAGGGGGTATACTGCACCTTGTTCATAGGATAGGTCATTAAAATGGATTTGTTGAATCCGATTGCAATACTAGGTATCATAGCATACGAAAAACAATTCTGAACGGAGATAATTTGTTAATCTAGAATAGGTAAATATAATATATTATGATATGTTTGAATTGTAGTATTAAATCAATATTTGCTATAAACGCTTATAAATAATAATTGAGCCTGTGTATTCTAATAATTTTGGAATGATAGTAACAATAACTTTTTCGGAATCTACTGTTAAATTTTCCAGGTTTTTTCCCAGCAAATTTTTTTTTATCAATAATTATAAAAAGAAAAAAAAATTCTAATTTAAACTAACTGAATTCATTTTCCATTTATAAATGTTGCTATATAAGGAAAACAAAGGATTTTACTGCTCAAAAACGTGATGCCAATAACAAAAATGAAAAAATAAAAAACACCCACATTATTGTAAGATCAAGTCATTCATCACTCCGTTCAGAATCTAAACCGTAATAATGATGTAATTGTTAATTTTTAATTTACTATAGTCGATATGTTATCAATTAGGTATCATGTAACATCTATTACTTACGTATAGTCATGTGGATATGTAATCTAACTATTATAATTATTATTTTTTTTTTTAAGATTAATCAACTGTTGAAACTGGATACATGATAATGATAGAATGCACCAAGAGATGAGAAATCCAAAGAGATCCAACACTGTAAACGTAGATCGAGGTTTATCTATGGTTGAACGATTACATTTTTTTCCAACCATAAGAAAATAATCAATTTTAAAAATTCGAATTCGTTGATATTAATCCCGAGAAAGAGGCGTGGTTGAACCCGTTTTTATAAGATTCATTGTTTTGGCGGCTATATTTTACTGACGTGATGAAAAAAAAATGTATACATCACATTTAAGTATTGTGAACGTGCGACTATATTAATGCTGTACCTACGTTCGTTGTGATTTGACGAATTAATATAGTACCTAATAATATGGACAATGGGCTGCCTAATAAACTTTGGGACTAAACACCAGCTTATATATATATATTTACATATATCAATAATCGGATGGTTATCGAACTTCCAAAAATCCTGCCAAAAATGGTGGATTGCACATTCGCTTATCTCCACTCCGAACGTATGTCCGTAACATGACTACAGAACCAAATGCGTCTGAACGGTGTATGCATTTAGATTATATTATAAAATACCGTATTGAATGAATACTATTCATGTTATAAGTATTAATGTATTAAAGAAAAATATTATTGCAGGTGAACGTACCCTTGCTGCAAAAGTATATGCCGACACTCATGTGTATTGTAATGCCTTTATTTAATATTTTATACGTATAGAACACTGCGATCGCAGACACATTAAACTAACGTGCCAGCAAAGTGTGATGAATAAAAAAAAAAAAAAAACCATTCAAAAAGCTGGAAGATCGCATACATAAAATATGAGAAGACATAATATTTTGCGTATTTACATATTACGCTTCATGTTGTGTAGTATATCGGCCCACACATGATAATATGATATTATTATATTATAAACGAATCAAATATCCGATTTCACATACGACGAATACGTACGCATATTGCATAGTCTTCCGCACCCCGTTTAGAGTAATGCTGATTCGGAGAAACATTCAATCGCATATAATGCTAATAATAAACGGTCCAAAGTCATGTAGATAAATTGACGGGGAAGAAAAATGTGAAAAAAACAAAGTGCGCAGAGGACTGCAGTCTTCTTATAACTATTTTATCTTGCCAATAGGATAACAGCCGTCGACTAAAATTAAAAGAGTTTTATTTTGTGCTTATGTTGGCAAAATAAAAGAGATTTCTACTTAAAAGAGATTCAGGTGTACTTATATAAAGAAAACATGGTATCGTATGTGATGTATCAAACTAATAATTATTATAATATATAGACATGCAAGATTTATCGACTATGCATAAATTGTGTAAAAAAATAAGAATAGATAATGTATTTACACTTCAAATTAAAACTAAATCATTATTACGATAAAAGGATAACTTAAGGTCAACGCAAAACTTTAAGAGTTGTACTAAAAATAAATAAATAATATTACAACGGTTTCCTATACTTTTGCTAGTATAATTCAACGAACGTTTATCCAATAGTATAGTACACTATAAATTATTTACACAAAATAACATGATAATATAAAATAGACGAATGGTTTATGCATTTCAATGGAGTAAAAATTCAGCCAAACTCAAAAATCAAGTCTAATTTTATAAAATTTTCAAAATAGTTCGAATAACTAATAAGGATAGCCTACTCTGGGTAGATAAAATGTGTGTTGTATTAAGTAAATATAACTTATAAGTTATAAGTACCTACGAGTGAAAAAACCAATGTATCGACTGATGGTAATATAATATTAAGTTGTACCCATAATCGGAATCTACAATATATAACCTACCGGTATGCGATGATTAAATTTAATTACGAGGAGAATATTACGATAGGGTTATGTGTGATGAACTGATGACGGACAAATGCAAGAGAATGTGTCATCTCTCGAATACCCCTTGTATTTTCCAGTTTTATTTGAAAGGAAAACGGAATTAAAAATGTATTAGAAGTTAGAACGGATATCGACATACATCTCGCAACAAAAACAAACGCCAACAAAGGGGCCTGATGAACAAACAAATATAATATTATAAAATCACGACAAATGTTGAAAAACTTATGATTTTATGAACATTTAATGAACGCCGCCATCATGACGTGTACGGTGTACCTACACGGCTACACTATAAATATTCCTTACTCTTAGTTTCGTTTCACTCTTTACTTACGCTCCTATTACAGCGTCGCTCGTTACATAATACAATGTATGACGTATTATATACAAATCAATTCGTTTAATTAATTATTTTAAAATATACCCTCGAATATGTGATACCTGTGGGAAATATAAATAAAAATAATTATTTCATATACTGTCGTTGACAGTTTGACACTACATTATCAACGATGTGTAATGATTGAATAACCAACAGAATAACATTTTAGTACATTTTCCATCCGTTTTTCAGAGAATATATTCATTTTCCCATTAAATACATATTGATTTGTATACATATATATATATATATCCATCGCAATAGATATAGTTTTCTACGTAACATTAGTGCGCGTATAATATTATAGTTTCACACAAATCAATACCAATACCGACAATACCAAACTTTTGGAGAGTAAACATTGAAAAATATAATTTATACGAATTCGCACTTGCCAGTGAACGATATTTTTCTGTATCCATAACACGGAGATTTCGAAACATTATCCGTTCCCGTCCTCATAATTTGTTTCCATCACGTCGGCATTGATTCCCATGCGGCAATGGTTATGATATTTTAACAAATACAATGAACGAATTTGAAAAAAAAAAAGTTTGGCAATAAATGCGATGGGTATGTCCGCGGAACGGAAACGTCTGCCGAAAATATATAATTATAATATAATAGTTTATACTGTAGTCAGATATTTCCGCTACGTTGTAAAATGTAAATTACTAATTCTCGGTGACCGCTAAAACGTATACCGTACGTGCAGCGTGTTGAAACGATGGAAATCCGATTGGTCGAGATTTACATGTAAAGTCAGTTGTAAACTTTCTCATAACTATATGGTGTACTTTTCACCCGCCGAATGCCAATTAATAGATAATTTACAAAGTTGTCAAGTTTTTCAACACTACGCAGTTTAACGATCTACCTACCCCCTCTTAACTGTTTCTTAGCGTTTTGAAATTGTTGCCCGATATTAGAATCGCCCAAAATATCCAAATCAAATTAACCACTGTCCACTGAACATAAACGGAATAAAATTAATAATATATTCCATCGCCATCTCACATTAACATATACTGATTACTGAGTATTGTGTAACAAAATCAAAGTCAAACTCTGCCGAATCTTTACATTAATACACTCATGTATTGTAAGTTGTAAACAAATTCGTTTTGGGAAATTATTTATATACAAAAATAACTCGTGGTATTTCAAAAATAAAAGTTGTGAAATCGATATTTCAATATTTCAATTATGTAAATATAAATATTATATTATTGTATAAAACAATTTAATTCCACTGTAGGTAAAATAATAATATTTTTTTATATCCTGGGAGGGGCCGAGATAACACACAAAAAAAAAAAATCAAAAAAATATGCCACCGTGTTTGGTAATTTGAAAATTTCGATGACTTAACAATAATAAACCGTCTTACAGATAGAATGGAGAAGCGTTTTTACCGCCCCACCCAGAGGTTTTAATTTTACGGTGGTGGGCGATGAGTAGGGATTCCGGGAGTGATGGCAGAAATAGAACACTAAATATTGGCGTTGGAAAAAATAAAAAATTAAAATGGATGGGGTTAGGGAAATGTATTTGCAAAAATAGCACGATTATGTGTAATTATCTAAAATTCAAATGATTGGTTTTGAAAATATAATAATAATTTATTTAACTCACGTAATATACATAAAAACAAAAGAACATAAGTAATTATAATATGAACTGAACTGATCACCCCTCTCTTTAAGCATGCTTATAACAATAAAACTAAGTAGTTATATAATTTAAAATAATTGAACATATTTGAACAATATTAAAACCAAAATCAATTTTATACATTTCATATTTGATCAAAAAAATACATATAAATACACACAAATAAAACGGGTTGGCGTGATGTTTTATTTTATAGTAATATGATCGTGCATAATATGTCTATGATACTACAAGATGTGATTATATTTATTAACAGTTATATGTACGTAACTAAATATTATGTACAATCAATGTGACATCAAAGTCGGACTTAGGTTACTATAAAATATATATATATAATATTAAAGAATTAATAGTATAATATGTATAAATGTATGATGACGAACTAGAGACGTCATTCTCATAATTGTTCCACTGCCGCGGCCGCGTGCAAAATATATCTATGTATTACTAGATTATCAATCGAACCAATCATATTTTATTTGATATTATATGCTGAGTGAGACATAATTTGCCTTTTGATAGACTTAAGTCTTAAGTTACCTATATGCCCTGAGATTTGGATTGAAATGATTGAGATATAATTGGATAGATTATACTTATTTTGATATTTTGTACGAGTACCTTATTTGAGGATTAGAACCTAGTAATTGTTCATATACTATAATTTAAACTGAAATTTAAAGGAATATAATGAAAAATATAAAACATCAATTAAAGGGCTCGAATAGTCGAATATTAGTTTTTTTTTAAATTGTTTTGAACTTTATTCTATATTTATCACGTTTCTTAGAGAATGATATTTTATACGATTGAACTTTTTTTTAAAATTATTTTAGGGGTCAACCATTATTCTCATCTACCATTTTTTATTCAGATTATTTACTTTTATCGATATCATTATAAACACTTACACCAATCTGAATCCTACAACCTGAATATATATATATATATTATATTATACACTGATAGGTTTTTATTTAAGCGCGTAACCCTTCTAAAACTATTGGACCAATTTTGACGTTTGATGTGTTCTTTGAAAGTACTTGAGGTGTTGACGTGTCAAAATGTGTCAGAATTTTCCCTAATGGTTTGGTTAGACTTTACTGGGGGGTCGGGAACACCCGCGGTGTCCGATATCGATACAAAACGATCGATATTGCCATGGCAACTGACATTGAAGTGAATAATTTGAAAATTATTTAAAATCGGTCGACAATTTAATAATTTTAATATGAGCCACTTGCACTAAACATCATATCCTAACAATATTAGATACAAATTGTTTCGGTTTCGAGTGACGGGAGCGTAATAATGATATGTAAATGCGTCGTTATTAACAATTTTATAATTAATTCCTCAATACAGTATACCGTACACCAAGTGAGTAAACCAAATTATCAAGCGCTGAACAGTATTTATTATTGTTGTTTCTCGCCTTCACTCACTCATATAGTAATAATAATATGCCGGTAGTAATAATATTATGTAAAATGAAATATGTATAACATTGTAATAACATAATATGTAAATTCCATTATACGCGATGGTAGCAACGAAACGTAGAGCTGGTTATAACGGTAAAAACGTCCAGTTGTTATGGGTCGCGAACTTCAGGACTTTAAGGATAATATTCGTCCTTCATTTTCGAAGTAAGCAATACTCAAGGTACTAAATAAAAGTTACTAAATTGTTATGAACCCCTGGATATTTATACTAACATATTTTTATATACATTAAAAATGAGTAAAATAGAGCATCACGTTTATATTGTTTTGGTGACGATAGGACAATAGGAAATGCTTGTATAGGGTTTTACGCGATTCGATACACGAATATAACAGACAAACATAGAGACCAATCAGTCGTTTTCCATGATGCTAAAGTATGAGATTGTCGTTTCGTTACATTAACCTTTTGTCGTGCGCTATATATATTTTTATTTTTTGTGATTTAATAATTTAAGCTATAATATTTTTGGTTGCAACGGTTGGATATGTAACGTATTCCAGTATACTACGCTTGCAAGTCTAAACTCTAAAGCAATGAGTATAATACTAATGATTAAGATGAGTTAATAAATGATTAATTTAAGCACGTGAAATCAGGCTCAGCAGACAATCTTACTCAGGAAAATCAATAGAACTTCAAGAAACTACTTACTCGTAATTGTCGAACTATAATGCAAATGAAACTCTTTTAATTAATCCTAACCAAACCCTCAACACATTTGATCAAATACTCAACCAAACATACAATTCAATGACTGAACAAAACCTCCTCAATCATAAATTTATAGAATCTAAGATGAACCATTGAACGAAACATTACTAGGACCAAGCAAATCTCTTGATCGACATTCAATAGACATTCCTTAATAAGGATCATCACTTTTAGAGATACCACTATCAACTTTGAATAAAATGGTAGATACCTACTGTTGACTAGAAGTACCTCTAAGGCTATTACCTACATCTTTTAGTGGCGTTACACAAAAAGATCTATAAGAACCTTTCTTAGAAAAGTACGAGTTCATTATGTGTGTGCTTACGAACGTGCCATACCTATATTACTTCTAGGAATAATAATTATTATTAGACTAACTGGTAAGGCGCGGGCATTTATACAATTTCGAAACATTAATAGTTGGAAAGAATTTGAGGAAACTCTAAAAAAATCACTAAAACCCAAATGTTCGACAAATCATTTGTATTTAGAAGCATATTCAAGCAAACAACGGACCAACACAAATGTAGTGGTATATTCATTTGGAATAGAAGCATTACAAACCATTACCTTTGAGCAAGAAACTAGCGGGAAGTTCAAAGAAGCAGCTGCCGCTTTAAAGATCAGTTTGAAGGCACATACTATACAAATATTTATCGAAAGGCATGAGAGTCTTAATAACTTCTTTAAAACCCATAATTCTCTAATAGCGGTCAAAGCTATTCAGATAGCCAGAGAAAACAAATTACAAAAGAGTCAGAAAAATGCCAAAAGAGTCAAAAAGATCTTACGAGCTCAAACAGAATATCAGTAAAACATCGATTTAGAAACCAAGTACATCCGTTTCCACTGTCAAAAAAAAAAAAAGGTGCATTAAGCGAGAGATTATAGGTCAAATCAATCAACAAAAATAGATAACAGAACCAACACAACTAAAGTTTCAAATGCAACAGTGAATACTATTACGTGTAATTTACTACAGTAAGAAGCCCAAGCATACTAAGGATTTATGTAGGAAACTCAAATACGTCAATTCAAAGAAAGATAATTAAAAATTAGGATCGTGAAACCAACCGACGATTGTGAACAATCATTGTAAACCAATCACGATATTGTGAAGCGTACATTTACACTATACAGAACAAGCAGACTGCAGAATATCAGACTAACAGAAGAAGACCAATTTAAATTGCATGAATTCCTTCGTACAGAACATCTTAATTTGAAAGAAAAGTCTTCATATCGGTCATTTTGATTCGGGTGAATACCTACTTTAATTTATTCGCTACAACTGCCATTGAACAAGAAATTTCAGCGACTGAGGAATAAAGTACTTTCACGTCTAAATGGACTTTAGGTATATTCATATGGTGTATAATTAATAATTATCCACGAGTAGAACCTTGTAGTTTACTCTCAGAAACTTACAGATAATTTCAATAGACCGAGACAGTATAACCTTAAACTGTAACCTTTAAAATGTGAGTTTCTCAAAAATGAAGTGACATACTTAGGTCATCGAATAACTGATGAAGGAGTTAATCAGATTTTGGTCAGCAATTCAATACAATTACACATCACAGAGCATATAAGTTTGGCTATTTGATTTGAAAGACTTGAGATCTAAACTAACCGCGTTGGAGTTTAAAGCTAGAAATATACCAATGCACTATTCATTTCAAACCTGGAGTGAACAATACCAATGCCGATGCACTGGGCCATACTCAATAATTATTTATAATATTGTTTCGGATGACCGTGGTTGTTTACATTTGCGTCGTAGAATTTGCACCATTTATCGAAATTCACATTAACGCCATGGCGCGTATTTAGCGGCGGCGACGTCCATCGTGCGAACATTGGCCAAACGCCACATATAATGTACGAGTACATAGTCGCACGAAGTCATGCATACACGCCCGAGAAAACCGTATATGTCCGTATAGGTACTGCACGCGTACGATACAAATTATCTGAATACAACGGCAACAATAATGGGTGTAGGCGTGTAGTTAGACTAAACAAAAACAAATCGTGACCAAATCCAGCACGGTACTAATCGGACAACGCTTACACACATAATTTTTCACTAACCACAGTTCCACAACAACAATAAATTATGAAAATATCCCACTGTCCCAATGCACGTACCTATATAACATCGATTTTCCCTAGACTATTTTAAAAACAAATTCATATGGTTCTATTTTATGACATACGAGTTGATAATACGCGTTTTCAAAAATGTTACTCTTTTCCGAAAAATCAATGTCGATTCCCCGCACCGTTTTCAATGTATGTACATGCTTCAACTGTATAAGCCACTATGTCGATGTTCCATATAAGCGTAGGCAGTATTAACAATATTTTGTTTGTGCATAATATAAGAATCTACGTTAAGTTTAAAATGCCAACGAGAAAGAAACCATGAAAATATCTTTGAACGAATTTTATTAATATTTTAATACAATATTTAATACATGATATTGGAGAATATTGTGTTCATATTATTTTTTTAAATATCAGTCATACGTCCGCCTACGATTACCAAAATCATTCTTATGAGAATACGTTTGAAAAAGGTACTTGTAATGTAAAAAATCGAGAACTCTTACAAATTGTTACTTAAATATTAAAATAACGCCAGTATGAAGGACGACATTTCGTTTAAAATTAAAAAATAAATTTGTTATTACTATCATAAGTTATTATTAATTAACTAAATGGTTCGTGAAAACATGCACTCATATAATATATGCGCGTTATTTCATTCCATACTAATTTACAAGTCGATTGTCGTCAAATAAAGTTTTTACGAATAATTTATTCACCAAAACCTCCTGTTTTGCTGTCAGTGTACACCTATAAATCACATAAAAACAGTTTTGTGCTACGCGTATTTATTTTTGCCCCAGAGTCAAACATTTAGTACCTATGTCTGTTAATAATTGATTCTTTTCAATTACGTTTTTCACGTACCCAGGGTTTCTGTAGAAACTGCAGTAGGAATCATTAATACACTCAACGCATACTCGTAACATATATTGTATACGCATTTTACAGTACTCTTCTAAATAATAGTATAATATTATTTATTAAAATACTCAACAAAAGTCGGTTTATGAGTGACATTATTTATCTATGATTTAAAAAATAATGGTCGAATCTTTATCTTTGTCTTTTATTTTTATTTTTATATTTAGTTTTGAATAAAAGCCGAACGCAGAAAATTTATATTATGCAATAGTACAAATATGTAAATTTCCAAACAGTTATAGGTATACGGTGTGTTATAATTATAAGTTATAGGATAGCTGATTCGAACAATATTTAGACTTGTAAGCATTTTATATTAATACTAGCTGAATTACCCGTCCTTGCCTGCTTTAAGTATAATAATAAATGTATGCAGTGTTATTATCTGGTAAGATTAAATATTATTTTTAATCTATTTAAATAAAATTTAAGTAATATTGTTTAAAAAATATTTTAAATATATTAATTAGTAAATTAATTTGTAAATTTTAGTTTCTAGTTTTTACTTTTACAATTATAACAGAAATAATATGGTCATATTCATGTGAATCAAATTAGCACAACATAGTGAGACGTGTATCTTCATAAAACAATTGTCAGTGAACAGTTGAATTTCCAAACTAATTTACTACACAATAATCGTATAAAATAAAATCCGTTTTTTTTTTTTTTTTTGGTAGAAATTAGTGAAATTTAGATTTACCCTAGTTATAGGGCTTTGGTAAATAACAGTTAATCTGCGTAGGGAAATCGAAATATCCGAACTAAGTATAAGGTATAATCGTATTATGCGCTTATTCGAGAACCGAAAAGGATACAATTTTGGAACACTTCCAAATCGTATAGTTTCATATCGTTCAGGAAACAAAAAATATATTCCGGACTAAATTATTGAAATCTATATATCTTGCCCAAACATCTTGCGATATCTTAACTTTACAACACACACTGCTGCAGTACTCCAATATTTAGCTGACGTCAACTTGTTCAACACATATGTCTTAAATATAATAATATCATAAACCGATAAACATTTTGTTCGTATTATTTACGTATGTAATCTATATAATATATTATAGGTATGTATTTTTCACCATATCAATACTGTGTGGACATTTATTGTGAGTACACGCCATAAGTGCGTAAATCCATAATCATAAACGACATGACACATATATATATTATAATATATATCTAGAATTATTATGATATTTCAAAAATATCTAACAAATCACGCCATGTTGACCGAGTTATAGAAATATATTGACGAGCTGCAGCACAAGTATTTTAAACACATAACCATTACTATAGTAATAATCAGGTGTCACGGATAAACTATTTGGCACAATATTTTTAATGTTTATCAACAGAATATTGGAACAATACCTATTGTGTGATTCGAAATTGAGATAATACGTAATTTTTAGATTCTGAACGGAGTGATGGACTCTATTAATTTTACAATGATGTGTGTGTTTTTTTATTTTTTTTTTTTGTGTCTGACGACACCTTTATTGGCAGTAAAAATGCTTCAATTTTCTTAAACAGCAACTTTTATGAATGGAAAGTGAATGTAGATGGTACTTGGGCAAGTCAAAAATCCAACTTTTTCATTTCTTTTTAAAAAAATCGAAAAAAACGATAAAAAAATTATAAAAAAACGGGAAATTTTACGCAAAATCACATTTTTACAAACTACATTTTTTTAAAATGCTCTTAATAATGAAAAACCGCAACCACTTAAAATTTTCACCAAATCTTTATATTGGTGTTCTCTATACATAGTTAAGTTTTCAAAGTATTTTGACATATTTTGACTTATTTATAAATAATTTAAATTTTCGATTTTTGTAAAAAAAATTTTTTAAACATCTATAAAATTTAATTGACTGGCCGAAAACTCTTGAAAATGTATTAAAGGATTATTTATAAGTTGTACTAATTGTAACTAAAAAATATGGAAGATCGTTTCACTCAAATTTTTTTTATAAGCCCATAAAGTTCCAATTTGTATAAAATATATTAAAATTGCGATAATTTGCAAGTTATTTTGTAGTTGAAAATTCATAAAATTTTTTCTGTTTATACTTAAGGTTCAAAATTTTAACACTAGGTTGTCCATAAGCTAATCTTTAAAAATATATAAAAAAATGTCTACCGGACTTAAAAGAAAAAAATTTATGACTGTTTGAAATTTAAATTTTTACGAAATTTCATTATAATTCAATTTAAATATAAAATACTATGTTATTATATACACATTTTAGACAAATATATTAACTCCGTTCAGAATCGTTATTCGTATACAATGATATCTATCATTGCATTCAAATTTAACAAATCCATTGTAATAATGACCTATCATATAAACGAGGTGCGCTGCACCCCCAACTGTACAGCAAAGCGAGGCTGATCCGTTCATTTTTTACTCATTTTACTTTACGTTCTTATTATTGATTGAAATACGAAAATTTTTTTTCCTTCATTCATACCTAAATAGTATAGATGTATATACTATATAGTATAGTTTAGTTACGTTTTTTTCAGATAGTCATGTAGACAACATCATCCCATATATTGATTTCACAGTGATATTGTTTTCATGTAAAACAAGATATCAACATTTCCCAATGACAATTCACTAACAACACACTTTAAGGGATTATACTAATACAATACACTTTAAAGACAATTAAATTTCTTATCCACTGTGCATCATTGACATTATTTAAATTCAATTGATATAATTTACAAATGAATAATATTATGTGTACACATGCAGTATACTTGTATATATTGTATAGGTACAGGGTTATGTCGTCCGTTTTACGTGAGATGAGAAGATCTGATTAAAATACGCGTATAAGGACATATTGATTATGAAATCAATAGTGAATAATAACTTATATAATACATTAAATAATTTTCTCAAGATATAATATTAACAACGTTGTAAATCATAGGATAAATATTTAAGTAAATATATAAAATAGAATAATATAATTTAATAGATTATAACTATAGGTACTTGATCAATGCTTCCTCGAGATTTTCAATTTGGAAACTACACCAACCACCTATAATACCTGACTGAATACAGGGTGCTTCAGGATGATTTATTTATCAAATGCAATAACTTTTGTTCTACTCAATATTTTAATTAAATTTTTTCAACGAATATTTTAATACTGCACTACAATAAAATAAATTGTGTTAAAATATTTTTGAGATTTAGATTCTGAACGGAATGATGGAATCTATTGGTTTTACAATGTGTGTTTTTTTTTTTTTGTGTCTGAGGTCACGATTTTTGGTAGTAAAAATGCTTCGATTTTCTTAAACAGCAACTCTTCTGAAAGTAAAGTGAATGTAGATGGTAATTAAGTATGTAAAAAATCCAACTTTTTCAATACTTTTTTAAAAAATCGAAAATAACAATAAAAATATTATGAAAAAACAGGAAATTTTACACAAAATCACGTTTTTACAAAATACATTTTTTTAAAATGCTCTAACTCAAAAACCAAAAACAGCAAAAACTTGAAATTTTCACCAAATATTTATATTGACGTTTTCTATATATGGTTAAGTTTTCAAAGTATTTTGACATATTTTGACTTATTTATAGACAATTTAAATTTTCGATTTTTGTAAAAAAAATTTTTTAAATATCTATAAAATTTATTTGGCTAGCCGAAAACTCTTGAAAATTTAATACAAGGTTTATAATAAGTTAAAATTATCGTCACTAAAAAATTTCAGAGATCGTTTCACTCAAATTTTTTTTATAAGCCCATAAAGCTCAAATTTGTAAAAAATGTGTTAAAATCACGATAATTTGCAAGTTATTTTGTAGTTGAAAATTCATAAAATTTATTCTGTTTTTACTTAAGGTTCAAAATTTTAACACTAAATTATCCATAAGCTAATCTTCAAAAATATATAAAAAAATTTCTACCGGACTTAAAAAAAAAAATTTTATGACTGTTTAAAATTTAAATTTTTACGAAATTCCATTATAATTCAATTTAAATATAAGAAAATACTATATTATTATATACAAATTTTAGACAAACATATTAACTCCGTTCAGTATCGTTATTCGTATACAATAATATCTATCATTGCAATCAAATTTAACAAATCCATAGTAATAATGACCTATCCTATAAACGAGGTGCACTCCACCCCCAACTGTACAGCAAAGTGAGGCCCATCAGTTTTTTTCTTTTATTTTACTTTTGGATCTCAAATTTTGAAATCCAAAATATTATTTTACCATAGAAAAAGAAAAATTATTATAATAAATACCTCAATTGTGTTTGGTTATTAATTTATTACTATTAATTAAACTTTTTGAGTTTTAAGCATCATTATTTTGCTAAAAATTAGTATCACATAATGGCCATTTACAATTTTTTTTTAAGTTGAACAAATTTTAAATTTAAGAATTTTGGTTTCAAAAATAAAACAAATTGTAATAAAACAAATATTTTTAATGTAGTGCAGTACAATATAGTTTCTAAAAAAAAAAAAAATGAAAAATAATGAATAGAACAAAAGTTGTTGCATTTGTTGTATCATTCTGAAACACTCTGTATAATATTATATCTATCGAATACTGTTACTGTATATTACGTAGTGATGTCATACAAACATAAGTTGTACACTTGTACATTTGTACGTATTTTTTAAGAGCATGTCAAATGTCTTTTAAATAGGGATACTCATAATGGTGATTGGTTTAAAAACGTTAACACGCAATATTTAAAAGTCTAACTCCATAAGACCTTAACGCAATATAATGTATAAATTAATATTGTATTTAAAATGTGCCGTATATTTGAAAGTTTATATAGCACAGCGAAATATTATGTTGAGTATTTTCAAACTTCATTCAGTGGAAATTTTACATAATATTAATACAAAAAAAGAACGGATGGGCCTCGCTTTGCTATACAGTTGGGGGTGGAGTGTACCTCGTTTATAGGATAGGTCATTATTACAATGGATTTATTAAATTTGAATGCAATGATAGATATGTTGAGTGTATATGTTTGTCTAAAATGTGTATATAATAATATAGTATTTTATATTTAAATTGAATTATAATGAAATTTCGTAAAAATTTAAATTTCAAACAGTCATAAATTTTTTTCTTTTAAGTCCGGTAGACATTTTTTTATATATTTTTAAAGATTAGCTTATGGACAACCTAGTGTTAAAATTTTGAACCTTAAGTATAAACAGAAAAAATTTTATGAATTTTCAACTACAAAATAACTTGCAAATTATCGCGATTTTAATATATTTTATACAAATTGGAACTTTATGGGCTTATGAAAAAAAATTGAGTGAAACGATCTTCCATATTTTTTAGTTATAATTAGTACAACTTATAAATAATCCTTTAATACATTTTTAAGAGTTTTCGGCCAGTCAATTAAATATTATAGATGTTTAAAAAAAAAATTTTTACAAAAATCGAAAATTTAAATTGTCTATAAATAAGTCAATATACATCAAAATACTTTGAAAACTTAACCATGTGTAAAAAACGCCAATATAAAGATTTGGTGAAAATTTCAAGTTGTTGCGGTTTTTCGTTTTTGAGTTAGAGTATTTTAAAAAAAATGTATTTTGTAAAAACGTGATTTTGCATAAAATTTCCCGTTTTTTCGTAATTTTTTTATCGTTTTTTCAATTTTTAAAAAGTATTGAAAAAGTTGGATTTTTGACTTGCCCAAGTACCATCTAAATTAACTTTCTATTCATAAAAGTTGCTGTTTAATCGAAGCATTTTTACTGCCAAAAAAGGTGTTGTCAGACACAAAAAAAAAAATAAAAAAAAAAACCCACTCATCATTGTAAAATAAATAGATTCCATCATTCCGTTCAGAATCTAAAATAATATTTTTAGAAATTAGAATGATCGTTATTTATGTTGCATCAAGTATTCAAGTCAAAACCAATTGCACTACCATTACAATACTACCTATATCGTCGGAGGACTGGGCGGGAGGAGTAAGGCATAATTACGTCTCTGAGTGAGTGTAGGATTCTGTCGAGTCAGCGTTAAAAGTCTTGGAAGTTTAAGAGCATATCATGCATTAAATTTTTTTTTAACTATACATTCAAGTGGTTAAATGCTTCGAACGATATGTGAATACGCTTGATTATAAATATCTATATTATCTATAAGATTATCTATCGAAATATATTAATATTTGATAAAATATATATTTATTGTATTTAACTATTAATCTATAAAAAATTTTAAAATATAAAGTTTGCCCACGCTGATGGGCAGTTCAATTATGTAAATACAAGAAATTATTAATGCAGAAACGTTTAAAGGGCGAAGACCATTATTTAATTATATTATTATAACTTAGTCACATAGTGGTAGATAAATCTTCCAAAAAATTCTACAGGACCATGATTGTAGATTCAAGTCTGATAGTGTTGTTGGAATTACGTGATATATATTATATCCATGTTACCAGGACCGTGCAGTGAATTGGTTGTCGAATAAATATATATATATATATAGCGCGAAGATGCTAGTGAATATTAGTATTAGCATTATAATTTATAATAAATTTGTAGACATTTTTTCATGTTTTGGATGCCAGAAGCACATTAGCTGTTAAACAATAGACCTAAGATATATTTTTCTAACTTTTTTCCATTGCAATAATTAGCACATATTTGTACATAAATGTACATACTGTGAGGCAGAGGCCAAGGAATTCCTTGGAGCTATCGAAAATTCGACTTATAGAGGTTCGAATTATTGAGGTTCAACTGTACTTGCTTTTGTCTAAATCGTTAAATACATTTGCAATTATTTAGATAAATACTAGATATGATATAAGGAACTAAGGATAAAATTGATGATACCAAAATAGAACGGAAATTGAGAAAAAGGATGACACTAAGGGAATAATATAGTCAAGAGGTAATAATTTGGAAAGTATTAAAAATCAACAATTTTTACCACCTCTACATAATCTTTTCCGATGCGCAATATCCTCATAACTTACTACATGGTAACATAAACGTTTTACGGTTCAACGTACGTTGCGCATCCTTTATCCTTTTAGTCAGATTTCCATCACGAATATAGTTACAAGAAAATCCTTATTTATGATGATGTCGATAGATTTTCAGACTATAATAAATCTTATTTTCATCAACGCCTCTCATAACTATATACATTAACACTATGTTACTATAATATAAGCTAATGCTACCAAGACACGGTATTTTCACATTCATATCAGTTTATTTTTTTGGTACTTTTATTGTGCACAGGATGTATCTGACATTTCTGTCGGAAGATTTATTTGATCGCTCGTTGCAATTTTTTTCGAATTAATAGCAAATTTTAACATATATTATTACTTATTAGTATAGTTTCTATGTTAATATATAACACATTATAACAATATTGTCATATTGACACGACTAAAATAAAATCACTATGATCCGGATCCAGCTTTGCTCATGTAAAGAAAATGAAATATTTTTTTGTTTCTCCCGTGATATATATATATATAGGTATATATTCGCTCAACAGTTATTATCATAATAACAATATAATAAATTATTTACTATTTTTCAGTGTAAATAAATACTTTACTTCAATATCAATAATCTAGACATTTTTTGATTTACCAAAAAAAAAAATGGGTAAACGCTAAATATTGAACTGTTAGTATAAGTGCATGTATATACTTTATAATACGATCGTTTTCTTTAACTGCAGGTATGACAAGAACCTGGGTTAATATTTATTATTGCAATGTATCTAACACACAAGGTTTAATAGAAGGTTTATGTTCGAAAACATCATTTTAGTACTTCACAAGTTTTCAAGGGCTCTGCCTATATCATACAGAAAATTTAGACGAAATAAAAAAAATAAATAAATAATGGTAGAAAGGTTGAAGAGTATTTTTCTATGCAATTGTAAAGAAATTTATATACGTTCTATTTAAACTGACAGATGTCAATATCAGTAATACCACAATTTTTATTGTGCGTATTATCATGAAATATTTTTAATAACATGTTTTCGTATTTCATCGATTGTCATTCGTGAAATGGTCTTAAATTAAAAATGTTTGTACTTGATAAAAAAAAAAAAAAAGAACTAGAAAAAGTTTATTTGCATCTTATGATTTTGTTATTGTTACTTTTCTAGTTTTACATTACACGCAATATGTAGAAACGCATCATCATATTTATATTAGAAAACAGAAATTATCATATTTTCAATTTCAAATAAAAACAATTTACATACCAATAACTTCATATAAAATATAAGTGAGGTAAAAAACTGACCAAGAAATAAATGAAATGCACCCAAACGAGAAAAAATTATTATTTTACACTTATACTACAAGTTACTAATATATGATTAAATATGCTATGATAAACAAAAAAAAATAATAAATTTAATAAAACATGCTGAAACGAATAAACATCAGGATCACGTACGATATGTATTCTAAATTGCAAATGAATCATAATAATCATTACGCTATCTATATTTTAGTAACACACTTTTCGGCTCACATGACATAAAATAAGAAAGATACTTTATCTTGATCAATTTATACATACATTTCTTTTTATATATAATAATAATTATTAGCTATTATATAAAGGTTAGGTTAACATTTAAGTGTCTACAAAAACGCACCTACTCACCAATGTATTGATTCAGTACCTATAATATTAAATTAAAAATATACATTGATATATATATATATATATATATATATATATATATATATAATATATTTTCTATATTTTATTTTTAATTAAAGAGTTTTACTGAAATAAACGCTACAGTAAGACGAATATAGTTGTATGGGTAATAAAGCGTAGGGGGGAAGGTGACTTACATATTATATTTTAGATAAGAAATTAAAATACACCTATTTATAATGTACAATATATACATGTATATATATAACACTTCAGTATTAGATAACTTAATCTATATTATGTTTTTATATTTATACACGAAATCAACTTTGGAGGCCGACGAATTTTTTTCCTATAAGAGCTGAGATACAAGTTTTCGAAACAACGTATTAAGCAGCACTTTATATTATATGAAACGTGTTACCTATCTTTTTATAATTTTGTTCTCTGATTATTCTTTAATGAGCTGAGGTGTACCTATGGTTAAAATATAAGTTTCAAAACCGAAGACCCTTGAAGTGTGGTAGTGCGTAATAAGAACAGAGTATACATGAGAATTACTTTCCAGATAGTTAAAAAATTAGTTTATAAATACACATATATTTATTTCTGCGAAAACTTTGCGCAACAGTCAAACAGACAAATAGTAATATTAGTTGAACTTTGGAGTTTTCGTTTATAGATTATCGTGCAATTATAAACATAATATTTCCAAATAAGACATAAGTCGACATGAAAATATTATGTTATAATATATCTATAGGTAATGATAGCCGACTTAGAGTACAAATATCAAACAATAATAACAACAAATACGGAAGCAATGTTTTTTTTTTTTTATCAAAAAATATATTTTTCGAATAGTAACGTTGCATAACTAATTATTACGATGAGGCGATGTGCGTTGAAATAATTATAAAGTTGTTGTTTTTTAACATTATATTGTAGCCTGTAGAGCGCAACTTACAAGACGTCTAAAATATTTTATCCGATATAGTCACAAATCTTACGTTAATTCACAAATTTAATAAAATGTGGAGTAAAATAATAATTATTAAAACCAGTAACAATGCGCGAACCCAAACTGGTTATACCTATAATACACGACGTGTTAATGTCATAATTGCCGTCTTAGTAGTCATTGGTGTCGTTGCATTTTAGATTAAAACGGACCCCTAAAATAGTCGAATCATGTCAAATATCACTAAATAGCTTCCTTACTCATTGTCTCCAAGTCATTTTTTCTCTTCGCGTGGACCTATTTGCTCATTTTATTTTTTTGTATGTATAAATTGTAAATGTTATTTTATATAAAATATACATATACAATATACATATACAATATATATATATTAGAATATAACTAAACGATAATCCGATACTAAGACATTAAACATTCTAAAACTAAGACTTAAATACTTAAACAGTGTTTATTAAAATAGTAATAAAATACTCTATAACTATAGCCGACAAAATTAAATAAATAATAAGTTCACTGGGTTTTCACAGTTCAGTTAAACAATTTGACAGGAAACAAAAAATGAAATAAAGTTTGTTAATCTCTTACTGCGCACGCGAGTTGGAAGTACAATTTTTTGCTCAACGTTTTTATTAATGAACTTTTCGGCCGGGAAACAAGTACAATACAATTTTGATTATTCAAATTTATATGTATATATATAACGTTTTTTTTTTTTTTTGCATCGATTAACTTGCACTTCATTTAATCATAATATTAATGATAATGATAATAATATAATAAATATATATAAATATATATTATTATATTTATATTATATATAAATATAAATTATATAATAAAAATATAAAAATACATCATACACACGTTGTGCCATTTACAATGTTTACATAATATTTACATAATATAGATAAACAGACAAACAGTTATCGAAAATGTGATAATATGTTATCTATAACCCTGTAAGCACATTTTTTGTCCAAAGTAAATTCGATAACTCTCTGTTCAATTTTGATTGGTTTTTTTGCATATGTTTTTTTGATCACGCGAATGTCATAGATATAAATTTAGTCGGATAAAATTGGTATATAATTAATTATTATTTATTAATAATTAAAATAAACATATAAACTGTATACCTATATGTGGCACAACCACCCACGGGTTTCCAACTACCTGCAATCTGACCTTTTTGTTCGTCAAATTAAATATCTAATGTTATCTATGTGTAAATCAGTTGTTCCAAGAAATTTATCTATAATAATAATAAACATATATATATATATATATATATATAAAAGAACGGGTCTTTTTTATGTTTCAATTTTGTGACGACACTGTGTAACTTTTTTCTAATTTCTTTTTTACAGTTATTCCAAAAAAAACCTTCCTGGATGTCACCACGTCACCCGATTTTTCATTTTTTTTTTTTTTTGTCAGAGGGGGGATTTATTATTCTTTTCTTATTTTGTTCCAATTTTGTTCTTTGTAAAAGAAATAAAAGGATTAATAGATATACATTTTTTAAAGGGTTAATATAGAAAAAAGGATAAGAAATGTGGTCAGAAAGAAGTTAAGGCTAAATATATAAATATTGCCAACACGTGAAAAACAAAATTGGACAAAACGGTAATAGCGTTATGACACCTCCAGGATGACAATGTGGGAATTGTAGATTCTTTTTTTATAATTATGGTTGATAATTAGTAACTTAAGGCTAACCAAACATGATTAGGCTCTAAATTATATATGGTAGTATTCCATTAAAAACTATACCCGGCCAATTTTGTCCCGTGCGAAACCGTGTAACTCAGCTAGTATAGTATACTGTATAATTCTATCCTGCAGTAGTGCATTAGTAATATTCAAAATGACGCAAGGAAAATGCGACAATGAAACTGCGAGTGAACGCACAATAATTATTTCCAGGAAAAATCCATTCACATCAAAAAATTATCACAAATAAAACGGAAAATATAAATGACGATTTGTCATACGCAGTGTGAAACGGATATTGGGTCATTAATTTAGTAATAATTATCATCTCTTTTCGAGAAATTATTTCCTTATTATTATAGTATTGATTTGATTCAGTTCAATCAAGTCTATTGTCGAACAAAGAAATTTTTGTGTAAATAAACTATTATGTTTGTTATGGACTGCCTCAAATACTCAATCCCACGTTTTCTTCTCAATAATCCAAGGTCACTCGAGGAAGCCCTCAGTCAACATAACTCCGGCAACATTTTTACATTTTTCAAAAAAATAGAATTAGATAAAAAACTGTAAGTATTATAATGTTTTACATTGTATTCTTATAATAATAAGATAGGTAATGTCCTAAAAAAAATATTCAGTCTTTCTTCCTTCATATAGAGACAATCCGAAACAGAAAAAATTTGAACCTTTTATAATTAAAAATAAATGTAATTAATAAACCGAAAAATCTAATTTTCTTTGGCCTATAATCTGTAAACGTTATGTTGATGTGCCTATGTTATAAGTATGTTTCAACGTGTTATTTGATAGTCATTTCTAAGTGATCAGTGAAGTACTGATGTGGGTCTATTAACTCCATTGATATACGTCCTTGTATAACATTATATACAATATAAATAATAATACAACTAATATATTTCATACATAATACCAGTAATACTTATATTTAAATAAAATTAGCTTTTCGTTCTATATACACACTTGATTAAAAGTATAAAACAATCGATGTCCCTAACGCGTGTATACTTATTGTATTATACAATTAATAATAACATAGATAGTATGTTATTTACTACCAAAACTATTAAGACTATGTGGACGAGTATAGTCTTAATTGAATTATATTGAACAATTTTAACATCAATATTTTTATTCTTAATTTTACTACACTGCAAGTGCATTGATAATAAAATCTGAATTGTAAAAGAAATCTTATTTTGGTTTTCACGGCTGCAACATTATATAAGTGAAACGAAAAATTCAAACAAACCACATGTTACAAGTATTTACGCTGTTTTTCAATTTCAAATTTAATTAACTAGCTAGATCATACATCATTAGCTACATATACAACATAGCTACATCATGACGATTTATCAGACAGTGTTTGAAATGTTGATGCTGTAGTAATAGATCCACCCACCCTTAAGAACTTCTCCGTATTTTTCCCGGTGCTGGGGTTGGGGTGTTGCATCCTACTGTTGCTCGTCGCCCCCACGATTGCACCAACGCATTTCACCGAACCACCTACTGTTTGCACATAAATAGTAAATACATATAAGCGCACGCGTATAATATTGTTCAAGAAAATTGACCACTCGGCAATCACATTGTGTACATATAATTATAATAACATCGGCAAGTACACAACTACGGTCATATTAATACTTCATGCAGCCGTCGTGGTCGTCGATTCGTTAGTTGTGGTCTGTGACAACGACGATAGTAATTATTAAGTCCTAATAATAACATAATATCGTTAATCGAACGCGTTGTCTTGTATATTATAATGATGATGATGATGCGATGTTTGTGCGCGATAAATTAGTCGCACATATTGTTTGCGCGTTTATTATTATTGTTTTATTGGGATTCATTCCAGAACCGAGCATATTTCTACCAATTAAATATTGTATTTCGAAAAATAAACACGTGATCAAACGCTGATACAGCGTGTTAAACAATAACGACACACAATAATAATTTAAATCTATTGTTCTTCCAAAGGCATGTCCATATTATGTATATTAAGTGCTTCATCTAATACTCTAATTGTGAGAATCGGTTGAATATATTATTTTAAGCCGATAAAAAGTTCATGGCAATGCTGGTGATGGTGGACATGTATATGACGAACACAAGTCATCTAATCTGTTTCAAAAGCTTTTCATACATTTACAAAACGACACAAACAAATTAAATGAAATTTGAACAGGACGTCTGTGGGGTCAGCTAGTACAATATATATTATAATTATTATTAGTTTGGGACTTGAACGTCAATTTGGATTATACGGAATTAAACGATAGGTCATTATTTGCAGTACGCACAGATAGTTGATGGGCAATGGGTGAGTTTATTAAATAATTAGTCTAATACCCAACACAATCGGACAGAAAAACGGGGATAATATTGTAGATCGAAAGCGTTTTTTTTTTTATAGATGATTGATGTTTAATAATTCTAAATAGTTCATAGTTATTATTGTTACATTTTATTTTATAAGATTTCGTCTTGGAAAAATCATTTTACATTCTAAACAGAGTGATCACGTTTTGGGGCAGTAAAAATTCTTTGATTTCCTTAAACAGCAACTTCTCTGAAAGAGAGTGAATTTAGATGGCACTTGGGCAAGTCAAAAAACTAACTTTTTCAAAATCCTTGAAAAAAACCATAAAATTTTTTTTGACGTTTTGACAACATGCTCTAACTCAAGAACGAAAAACCGCAAAAACGGCGTTTTCTATAAATGGTTAAGTTTTCAAAGTTTTTTGACCTATTTATAGATAATTTAAATTTTCGATTTTTCAGTTTTTTTTTTTTTTTGAAATTATTTTGGTTGGTTAGAAACTCTTGAAAATTTAATACAAGATTTATGATAAGTTATAATTATCACAAATATATTTAATTCGTACTATATTATCATTTAGAACATAATGATTGTATACAATTAATTTATAATATCTAACGAATAATAATGTACCAATTTTCATACTTATTTTTATTCTTTTCGATTTTATAATAACACAGTATTAAATATTTTTATAGTTTTATATTATATTATCATCAATTAAACGACTAGGTAGATTCATTAAATGTCATGGTGAATATTTTTCAGAACTACATAAAATTAAATAAACGTGAAGATAATTTTAACTGTCAATTATTAAGCCTTATCTTTTTAGTTAATGTACAGTATACAACTTAAATTTCCCGACTAACATTTTTTTTTTTTGAATACGTTCTATACTATACCCAGTAGCCAGTTTTGTTTTCTGTAGACAGGATCCGAAACAAAGAAAATCGATGGCCGATGGGAGAATTAGAGACTATGTAATAATTAATAATAATTATTAATATGAATCAAATAATATCATGTTGTATTCATGTGTATATGAGTAGGTAGAAGAACAGAAGGTACAACGATATTTTAAATTAAATTGTTTTGTCCTTATAACATCTATTTTCGGATCTAAAAGAATTTATCATTCCGCAAAATGGTATGCCGTATCACCTGTACGTATTAATAGTACCGTAATACAGAATCTACCAGGTAACACAGGTCTTTACAATTTGTCTTAAAGTCGTAGTGGATTCGTGGTAATGTACCAATGTAGTTATTATGGAAAAATGTATTCTTGATGATTTTACGAACAGAACGGTCGGATTCCATACTTTGATTATTGATGCAGACGATGCAATAAACAATGTAGTAATGAAAAAAAACCCGCGTATTCCTACCAACGTAGGTATTTATAGTTTTATTTAGCTATTAACATTTTAAATCGTTTGTACACGTATACGGCGTTTTTATCGTATATACATATTAACATTATTGCATTCGCATTATTCTATTCGCTATACTGTAGGTCGTGCTCAATATAATAATGTAGTATAATATAGCAATAACAATAATTCGTTTGGCGACGACGACAGTGCCCCGCGGTCGATGACGTTTTATATAAAAGCACAAGTGTTATGGTTTCCGATCAGAGAACAGATGATTGCGTCACACCAACGACGTGAGGATATTAATACGCCGAATGCATTGTTAATTATTATGGTATTATTACAATGGCTATACGACGACAACGTTATGTTGTTGTTATTATTATTACATAATGACGTAGGTTATAATAATGTATTAAATTAAAATTAAAGACTTAAAGGGAATGCGTGCCGGTGGCGGTAACCTCGCGTCCTCGCTCCCGTGTAGGGCGACGCGGGAGGACGTCAGACCGCATCGAAGCGTTTTTTCCTGCGTGGGCGGCGGTAGATAAGAGGACGGGCGGCGCGGGAACGTGGACAGGGTACTCGGCGGGCGGCGGTGCACGCACGTACGGGTGCTCTCGATCAGGAGTTGGAGTGGCGCGCAGCAGCAGAAGCAGTAACCACCATCCAGCCGTCACCGTCGACCTACGTGCAGGGGAAGGAAAGGAAACGAATATACTTCATCCCCTATTCCCTACCCCAATTTCCCTGTGTTCGTCATCCTATGCACCCCGTTGAAGGAGAAGGAGGAACGAGGCGTGGCCGTATCGCAGTCGTCGCGCGCACCAGCCGACGGTGGCGGCTAACAGAAACACGGGCACCACTCCGCTCCGACCGTGGATAATAATACGCGACGACCGCGACTGCTGGCGCACACACCGACACCGCAGTCGGCAGCAGTTCACAGCGGACCGTTCTGTTCGACGCACCAGACTCGCCGACACCGCTGCGCTGCCGACGACCACGAGACCACGACCACTGTATGAACAACACATAACCACCGACTACCGGACTACCACTCTAAGTACCGCCGCCGCAGCAGCAGCAGTCGCGGACTCTACGGCTCGTGTGGGGCAAAAAAAAATACCCTCGTCTTGGGAAAAACCATCCGTCGATTAGTTAATCACTCCGTTACTTTGACCGCCCTCGCACACCTACGACACGTTTCCCTGGAACTCGCGTTTATTTTTTTTTTCCCCCCCGGTAAACATTTCCCGTCGACACCGCTACCCGTCATAGTTAGTAGCCACGGCACCCAAACGATCGCCGCCGTACGACCATCGCCGCACCACCGCAGCCGCCGCCGCAGTACACCGAGACGACGGACAGCAGGGTTGTCGCAGACCACCGACGCACCGTTATGTCGAATCATTTCGCCGGCGCCGGAGACGTCGTAGGACTGCCGCTGAAATCTACGGTAAGAGACTATATTATTAAAAAACATATAATATTATAATATAATATATATCATTATCACCCTTATAAGTATATATTATATACGTGCCCTTAGACGTAGGTCTCTTATTACGTTGCACATCGTTGTCGTCCTAGCACCTTCGAACCCTATGAAACAAATTATACTATATTTTTACCATGTTCGCGTACCGCGTTGTATTACTGAATTCCCCAACTTGCCGCAATCGTGTAGCAATATTTTCTTGGTCTATACCATTAGTGATGGTGATTTACGGTTGTTCTCGATTTCCAACGGAATTTTTCGAACAGCCACGAGGGATTCTATGAATGTGATATCACTGTCGCTCACGTGCTGGCCACATGCGCAAACAGGGTCTGATATCGCTGCACCATTTACGCGCATCGACCCATTGGTTCTCAGAAAAGGGTTCCTTTTAACGATGTCATGAGCTATAAAATATTTTGTATCGTAATTTACATGTTGTGTGTTATTATATTACATAACAAGATTGGTAGCGTAGTTATAGAAAAAAAAATGGTTACGTGTTTGATGTTTTACACCCATATTACGATACGCGTATGACGTTGAATGTTTTCGTATGTTATTCATTTAAGGTTTACGTTTTTTCCCTTGATCATTACTACCTGTACGTATTATATACATTATTATTACATATGTTTTGGTGGTACGGCTTTTTTTTCTTGACACGCTTGCCCGTTTTCAGGTCGGGGTGGGTATACCTGTCTCGGCCGAAGATATAATCCTACAGACTTTCGACAATGATGACAGAAAACTGCCGGTGTGCGTATGTATGCTTTGGAAATCTAATAGAAAAAAATATATACCAACCTAATACATTTTTCTCACCCGAATTCAACACGCTTGCGGATATATGTATATAATATATATATGCCTAATATTATTTTTGTTATTATGTTCTTCCGATTATATGCATGCTATTGCTTGTTTGTTGGCATGCCACGATGATGATGTATACATATAGATGTATAGACGCTAAGGTACTTTATGTGGGCGCATAAATA
The DNA here is from genome assembly GCA_025469195.1 of Chaitophorus viminalis. NCBI lineage: Eukaryota > Metazoa > Arthropoda > Insecta > Hemiptera > Aphididae > Chaitophorus > Chaitophorus viminalis. The sequence goes on along the minus strand of JAIPRK010000747.1, from coordinate 99,635 downwards.
CAATATGTAGGTGTGTGTGTGTGTGTGTGTGTGTGTGTGTGTGTGTGTGTGTGTGTGTGTGTGTGTGTGTGTGTATGTGTATGTGTGTTACGCTTCCATTCATTCAGCGTGTTTCCAATAGGGCAACGCGAAATATTCAATTGCATTCCATTGCTGTTTTTATTTTATTGTTTCCATGTGTAATTAATAATAATGACTTTATAATAACTTTCGATGGTTATATATTTGATGTTTCTACTGTTATTTTAACTTTAATTATTGGGTATTTATTGTAATTGGAAATTAGTAGGTATACACTGCACATTCTAGCAGTTCCTACTCTTAGCAAAATGCGTTGGTGACAGATGGAGTGCATTAAGGACGACAATTTACACAGCTTTTCTCAAAATATATGCGTCTCATCATTGTATCAATATAGATGAATATCTACCTATATTGTGTACGATTCGGGGTGACCTCGGCCCAAGAAAGCAGGTGGTGAACACGAAACTTCGTTTTATTTATTTCGCGCAAAAACGTGTACATAGTTTCGTACGCCTCTATTGTCTTGTAATAAATTGTTAGGTATATTATCGCCAAGTCATTTAAGATCGCGATTGTAGCGAATCTGAAATATAAGTACAACAGAAGCATGAAAAAACCCTGTAAGATCGATTCCTCGTGTTGTCATCGAATGTAAGTGGTAAAATCGTATAACTTATACATATAATGCGTAAGAAAACTCATGATTTATCTGTCACCAAAGATTCCTACAACTTTATATAGATTGGGTAGTCAAAAAATTAACAAATATCCAAGGAACGTTGTGTTTAAACGTATTATTATTGTTTATACATTTATTTAATGATGTATTGTGGACGTAAAAATTTGGTCATTTCCTGCTGTTAACTTGAATCTTACGTACACGCCCGAGAAACAGGTTTCTTCCCTCAATCCCATGTGCACAGCAAAAACCCCCGCTGTGTCCATTATTCCAACTATACACTGGCAGTGTACACCTAACGTGAAACTATTGACCGCAATATATGGGTTTTCCGTCATTTGAGATTAATTTGATTAACGTACATTTTCTGACAATCGCAATATGACCAAATTACAAATCCATCCTTTCTCGGTGAGTGGATCTTGATAAGTTGCAAATCTAGACGTGATAAGTGCTGACAATGGTGTATCAAATAAGGGGCTAAGGATCCAAGATGCCATTTTAGGAATGGCAAAGTGTTATTATTAATTGTACCTTTATGGTTTTATTTTCGATGCGATAGCGAAGGAAAATTATATTAATTATGTAAAAATGTACACACTGTGTATAACAAAATAATAATCGTACGTTTTAGATATAGTCATTCAAACCTAACAATACGTGTTGTATTGCACTCAATCAAAACCAATATTATGTTCTTTGTGTCCCGCACTATTCGCATACTTCAAAATATTTCCAGTATAAATTATTCAAATACGACTATGTTTTATCAATATTCTAATAATAGTTGATTGCAATGTATACTTCCGGGCTTTAAGAATAATTATAGGTCGGTAAACAAACAATCTAATACGACGCCGGTACAAAGACGGACAAAAAAAAACAATTTTTAAGTAATGTTTCTTCTAATATTTTTATGGATAATTGTGGTACAATTTTGAATGTAAAACATTTTTGTTGATAAAATAACAATCCAATTTGTTTTTGCACTACAAAGCTTTACCAAGAATTCAATTTAGCCACGTTGTATTATATTATTTGACTATAATTTGGATTAGTGCTTCTCATTTTAATAATTTGGATAATATTATGGAACGATAATTATTCTTTTAATGTTTTAATTTGAATTATTTAAATAGTATTAGGACAATGCACTAGTACCAGTGTGTATAAATAATTATTATACTTGAATTCGATATTTTTATTGATAAGAATAATTATTCGTGTGTTTGAACCGTAAACCAAAGTTGCGGTTAGATACAAGTCTCGTAAAATATTTTAATATTCATTTTGAAACATGACCACTCCCCTTGTCAACGTTGAACAAACATTTTGTTCTATTTTAATAGTATTTTAGTAGTTGTTGGTTGAACCAACAGACAGGTTTTATGAACAGCAGTGATCGATTTCTTATGTTAACCCGAAAATTGAATGAATTCTATTACAATAAAATTGAACTTTTATTGGTTATATAGTCTGAAATCGTAGTCTGGTAGTTATTATATTCAATTAAAGTTAAAAAATCAAATAAAAAATAGTATTTAGCAAATTGATAATACAAAAACAATGTCGTGTACTTAAATAATTTATATTATACGGGTCAGAAGTCAATATTTCCTAAGTGCTTTCCATAATAATTATTTTGTTTGAAAATACTATTATTACGTGAAAAATGTTAACTGTTTTACGAGTTACACATTTTTTTAAAAAACATTTAAAAGAAAAATATGTTAATGAACCAAGATTTATTTTACAGGTACAATATTTTTAAGAAATATTTTCAGTTTTTCAGATACTTAGGACCATAACATTTTTTTATAATTTTACAGACATACGACATATCTATTTGTGTTGATATACTTTTCATTACTTCACATGTCTGAAAGAAATGCAGGAGTAAAATATTCTAATATACGTCTATATTTGTTTTAAAAAAATAAATAAATAACTTTGTATTGCATACCTATATTGGTAAGGTCAATAATATTATTTTCTTCATCAAACCACACAATTTTCCTCTTCAGTCACATCTGATCTGGTATAACTGTTTATAAGGAACGCCAAGGTTTGTTCAACATTGAATGACCTGTCGAAGATGTAGAAAATGTAAATCGAAAAATGTTTAAGTCCGTCTGATCACGTACCACCGACGCTTGTTTTGAATACATTATACTCGGTGCAGTATTTTATTTTGTGTTTGTGAGTAGAAAATGAATAGAAAAATAATTATTGGATTAAAAATTTAAATCTTTTTTTACGAATGTTTTTAGTGTCAGAAACAATTTTTCCTATCGATTTTATTTTTCTGGCAACGATGATTTTGATTTTTTTAAACCTGGTAAGGTTATGTCAAGCTTAAAAATAAATTAGAACATCCAAGTAATTCTTGAATGTCAAACAGTTTATTTTTTTCCTCTCATCCTACACCTACAGACCCGATGTATATTTAGCATCTGGCATCACATACTCTAGCTGACCAAAATATAATACACATTGGTGGAGGGGCGCATCAGGAAAACAGAAGTGTGAATAGCGTAGTTATTAAAGAGAAAAATGATAACATCAATAAAACAATTTTCTATATTGTGACAAAATTAATGTATACAAATTTCACAAGTTATTAATGTTATTACTTATTAATTGTTATAGTTATACATATCTAAGTAAAGGTACGATTTTTTTCTTATTGATTGTGCAACTTTATTATAAATGCGATACTGCGTGTTATACTACGCTACCTATGAATAGATGTTAAAAAATTTTCCAAGACTAGGTCGTATGGTTTTGATGGTTTCTTGATATTTTCCAATAATTACCACAATGATTAACATTAACTGAGAATTAATGCCAATTTTCTCATTCTAAATATTTCATTTACATATATCCTAGTCATCCATACCCAAAGCATTATCTCATACTTATAATTAATATTATTCATAATATACTTCATGATTTCAAAGCAATTACATGTACCGTAGAGTGCAAACATTTTCGTGCATTACTTTATGTGTTTAAAACGATTTGAACTCGATTCTACGATTTGTGTACATTAATTAATTCGAATTATTACCACCTAATATTACGATAGATGTCTAGACTAAATACGTTAACCGCGCCCACAAAAAATTAAATCACAAAGTATATACACTGTAGTTGCGCCGAGAGTCTGTTAAAATTAACAGCCTGCAGTGAATGGTTGATGAAAGACCCGTGTAAATTCGGATATCATAGGTATTTTTATCTATTTATTTTTATTTTTATTGCTTTAATCCACATATATAACAGCATGACAATTATATTTTTTATAAAAAGACAATTGTTAAAAAATATTCATGTTTCCCGTTATTCACTAAAATACCACTAATAAAATATTATAATAGGTATACCTTTTTTTTTTACTGTTTTAACCAAGAGATCGATGGGGATTTATTTTACACACTTCTGCCTCCCGGGATAATAGGTATACACTATACCTATCCATAAACGAATACGGTAGGATGCGATATATTAAAGTTCAATTGTGTAAGTTTCGTTCGAATATAACACCGAATAAACACTAAAATTGTTCCATCCGAATTCGATGAATTAATAGAAATTGGAATCCAATGTATTTTATTTTTTTTTAATAAGCACATGTTATTATCATTCTACTATTCTAGTATTTTACGGTGTCAAAGCTATGTACATTTTATATTGTCATGTTATAGTATACTGACACACCGTGGACTTGGATTCATAATTCGAGGTTAAGTTTATTTGGTTTATTTTCTAACATTGCGGTCGTCACCGAATTCATTCATATATTCACAATGAAAATATTTTTAATAAGACCTGTACTTATCAACTGCCTATCACACTCTTTAATAAAATTAGTTGTGCTCCAGTTATGAATGTCCAATGCGCGTGATACAATTATATTATTAAAAAAATTAAAATGTTCCCGTGATTATTTGTAACACCGTCACAAACAAGAATAATGCCTTGTTTATATTTTAAGTTACGTAAAAGATACACGGATGGTTTTTTTAGGAATTACTACTCATACTTTACCTACGTTTTTATTTCATTTTGTTCTCTAATTAGTTTTATCATTTATTAATTTTTACGATCACCTATTCAATAACATTATTTTTGAATACGTTTTATAAACGTGTTAAACGTTATTTAAACGAACGAGTTTATCAGTAAGTAGCAGGTATACATTCATAAATGAATACGTCAATGCGTGATGTAAGGATATATCTGACGAAATCGTTCGCAGCAATAATAGAACCTGTACTTTTGTTGACTTCCGTACGTTTATACTTTTCTTCCGGTCACGAGTTTTCTGAGTGATCCAATTAACGCTGCGCCAAAACTAGGTTATCCGTTGAATTTTATTTATTTTTAATTTCTATTCATACTCAAAACTTGAAATACATAAATTTAATCTATAGGTAGGTATGTACCACTAGAATGGAACAATTATAATATTTAATGTTGAAAGTTATTAGTGAACACGGACTAAGATATCTTAGTCCATGATAACCGGTTAGCTTCAAAGGAATATTAAGGATGGAAAGAAGAAGTTACAACAAACTAACATTGTTGGTTTTCACAAATGTGAATGGCACATTTGTGCTCATCTATTCTGAGCAGATTAGTATTGATTCAAAATTTCTGATGAATGACGCGGAAAGATGCCTAGTTTTCTTTTCATTTATATGAATATTCAAAATATTCATTTTCATTTTATTTGAATTTTCCAATACCGAGAAAATGCAAAAACCCTTCAAAAAAGGTACGAATGCAACGATAACAGCATAATATAATTAATAAACATTAAAATTTACTATCATCGTAGTAGTTATTTATCAATTTATCATTTATAGTGTACTACATAAAGATATATCAATTGTGGTATCTCCTGAGTTGATGAAGATATTCAAATTCTGTTTTATACAATACATTGGGCTAATATACTAATGTAATAATATACATAGCTACATATATTCTTATTTCAACAACATTTTTATGGCTCAGCGAAAAATTGTATTTTATTATTTTCGATAAATTCTACGTTTCAACTTTTTACTTTCATTAACCTCATGATTTTTAAAACTACTGTAAACTAAAGAAATATAATTACAAAAAAATAATAAGATTAAAATTCTTTCATCCCTGTGAGATTTGACTCACAGCTTGTGAGTTAATGAAACATTTCAGAACTTGATTATTATCATTAACTTAAGATATATTGCGATAGGTTAGGATAACCTAAGTGATTGTGGCCTGTGGCCTGTAGTGGGACACTATTACCTCCTCGAGAAATTACTTTGTGTTTATACTTTCTAAAAACTCATTTTAAAATGAGGACATGGTAGATCAAGAAAATATAAGTTCATATGTTGTTCAATATTTCACAAAATAGTGATACAGGAATATATTATTATATTATGTTAAAATTATTTTTGGTACTTTGAACAATAATATCCCCTGGAGCCAACTAATACATTTTCATTCAGATATCTAAAGTATACTATAATTAATGTATTTAATTAAATTAATTTTTTCTTTATTATTTAATAAGATTTATACAAAATAACATATTGATTGGAACTAACCTCCATTTTATTGTTACACAAAAAAATTATGCTGTATTATATAAATTCAAACGCAATTTTTATTTTAAATATTTCAAATGGTTTTTCCATTATTTTATTATAACTGTTATAAGTTATAACTTTGGTAATGTGTGCAGTCATGAATTCATGATGTTAAGCAATTTCCATGTTATGTTAGTTTTTATATCAATCAAATAATAAAACCACAAAATCTTATGGTAAGTATTTACTTATAGTGTTTTTTCTTAAAATAATTGTTACGATAAAATAAAATACTAAAATATTAATCTTAAACGTTTATGTTGATGATAAAAGTTAAATGACTACTAAAATTATATACCTATTATATCATATTTATTACACCGATAATGTTTAAAATATAAACTATTAGTTGTGCTTATATAATACATATATTATATATCCTGTATATAGAAGAGTGCAAGTACTAATTTATCTTTTGTACACTAAATATAGATGACAAATTGAATTTCTCTATTTCTACAAGTTTATATATTAAAATATTATGTATACAATAGTTTGTACTCATTTATTATGATTGGTTTTAATTAGATAAATTAAATATTTAATTATTATCTAAAAACTTTTTGATATTATACGTTCGTTCTGAATTAAACCTATTCATAATTAAGTTCTTCACTCTACAGTAGCGTTTTTCAAAGTGTGTTCCGCGGGACAATGTCAAAAGTTCCACCAGATGTATGTGATTATTAAAAAACTATTTTATATTATAATTGGAAAAAATATTAATTAAAAATTGGAGTTTAGTTGGAATCTAATACATGAGGGTTCCGCGAAACACTAACTATTTTTTAAGGGTACCGTTGTCGTTAAGTTTTGGTACTGCTGCTCTACAGGTTAGTCAGGTTTTATACCTGTCTTATACCTTAGTTATGTCTCTTGTGTTTTATCGATTTCCATGACAATATAATATCTCTATGAGAGTCCTTTGCGAATAACACATTATTTCATTTGATATTTAAAAGTACAACGGATACATATTTTTGTATAAATTATATTAATTCATTCATACATATAAATTCAATTCAATATTTTCGTATAATGTATAATATCATTATCATTTATATAATTATACTATTTAATATCTTTAAACGTCCGTATTGCATGTATTTACAAATAAATAGGTACAGACGTACAGTACAATAATAATATCGTGATGTACTAATATAATTATGTGTACACCAAATCCATATGTTATGTGTGACTTATAGTTAACGTGACCATATTTTTTTTCTTCAAAGCGGGACACCTGTATATTTGAATTAGAAAACCATATCATTTTGCGTAAAATAGCAATTTTTTTATTAGAATAAATGTATAAATGTATATTTATGATCAATAAATATCTACCACAAGTCGACCTTCTTAAAGCGGAACATTTTTAGGTTCATCGGGGACAGCAGGACACTTAGCTCGAAAACGGGACGTATAGTCACGTTACTTAAAATACTAATTTTAATAACATCTCGCAGTTGGTAATTATTTTAAACTGTGTTTGTACCTATTTAACAAAAATCAATGAAATCGAAAATGTCTCTTTAGTTGCAGTCGATCTGGGTTAGCTTTATTTGACTATTCGGTAGGCTATAATATTATGTATAGTAAACAGTTGATACGGTTTTCAAAACGTAATATAGTAATAATTGTTCTCTTTTAGGATATTATATCAATATATTAAATGGAAATTAATATATTATCATTTCGACGAAATCACAATTCTGCGTACGTGACACTGAATCGAAGTTTGCTGTACATATTATGTAGCTCAAAGAAGAGCATAAATAATCCTAATTCTCCTCGCAATGACCTTATATCGGTATATTACGTCGTAGAATATAGATGACTATTAGTGATACAACTTAACATTACTTAACCTTTATAATATTTTTATCGGTAAATTCACTGGGTTTTACTTGTACTTTTTTTATTTCTAATGACGACAGAATGACGGACATAAATGCATAATACTCAAGAGGATATGTCATACCGTCATTGTTCGAACCGAGGGAACTTTTTCAACTATGATTTATTGTAAAAATAAAATACATTGAAAACGTATGGGGATGAGCATTGAAATGTTGTTTTACCGCAACCAAAACGCATGACGAACAAACAAAAATCACGACAATGTTAAAAAACTCTGATGTTTAAACGCCACGCTAGAAATGTCGCCATTATAATATGTATATTATATATTTTGTCCAATTAAATTATGTATGTTTTGCTCGTGTTTACATAAATTCGTTTTACTTATTATTTTTAAATATTTACCTTCGTATTCATGATACCTCTTAAGGGAATATAAGAAAAATGATTTTGTGGGTGTCTGTTAAATAAACGTTTTTATCTCGTATGTACCAACAATAAATTGTGATCGAGCGTATAATATTTCACGAGAATTCCCATTCGTCTTTTTCAGATGCTATTGTATTATATAGGTACCTATTAAGTTTGTTTGATTTTAATTTTAATCGCATACCTACACAGTACAGAGTATGTTTATTTTTCTATATGCCATTTACCCAGTCACGAAGATGCCTTAAATTCACTAAAGCTGATTGCTGATATCCTTAAAAATCAACGTATTCGATTTACCACCACATTCCATGTAGATCATTATATAATATCGTATAAAATAATTGTCCTACTATGTAGTATATATGACGTAGGTATCACTTTTCTGACTATACTTTCTAGATTTTTTTGACACCGTTGAACTAAATACTCCCCCGCATGTATAAATATTGAAGATAGCAAACGTATGTATATTTATAAAAATAAATCTTAAAGATGAAGCTATGGTAGATATCTAGCTACATAATATAATTTAATACAAATTACATTATGTGATGTAAAAAATACTTGGATATTTAGTGTATACTCATCGATCTAGATATTTTTGTTAATTTCAATTACAGTGCCATGCAATAGGTATGTGATTTAAAATTAGCATAATATATTTTTTATAGAAGTTTGTGGTTGATTCGGGGAAAAATAACATGGAAAAATATATATTTCTTATGCGTCTGTACTCTGTACTTTTCAATGGGTGGTTTTTTGTTCGTATTGAAATTTAAAAAAGAAACCATTTGTAATTATTTTTTATTCTTCATTTCGATCACGTCGACACTGATTAATGCAAAGCAATGATTATATTTCCGAGAATAATAATAGTGAGTAAAAAAATTGTATGACTGCGATTTATATATACTTGCGGGACGGAAACGTCTGTCAAAAGTAGATTATATATAAATATGTATTGTATTTATTATACTAGTTGCTCGATACGTTGTAGATTACTACAAAGGTGACCGCGAAAACGTATCATATCCGTATGCCCATATCATATTATTAATTTATTAGCCATATGCATGTTGGCTCGATGGAATTCGATTAGTCGTGATTTCCGCCCGATATAGATCGCTTAGTAGTACATTTGTAAGTACACAATCACGGTTTATCTTCAACTTTAATGCGCACATATAGTGCTGTTTTTTGGTGGACAGGTGTACTAAATTTATTACGTGAAATTAATGTGCTGATTTGACTACCTATATTTTCTGTATTATGTATCAGACGAAAAAATGGAAATTCTATAGGTTTTTAGCCGCTATGAGGAGTGATGGTGTGTGTTGAGTATGATTGTACAGATTGGATAGTCCGGTAGTTTGCCGCTATAGTAAAATCTCTTTACAATGCACTATACATATGGACATACCTTTGTATGACAGTATGAGACTCGTAAAATATCCACTATTTACTGCTATACTTTGTAGATTTGTAGTATATAATAACGCGTATATGAGTATACCGTGTATAAATCCGTATATCTGTGCACCGTCTGGTTGCAAATGTTTTAACGCGTAATTAGCGAGGTAAAAAATGAGAATAGAATACATACATGTTTATTTCATGCGAGTTTTAAAACTGTAGAATTTTCTTTCCGCTTCTCGTGGTAAATATAGAATAGGAATTATTTAAATAATATATCGCACACACGCACATACACACACACACACACACACGTATATGTACACGTACACCAATCCTATATAATTTCCTAAATTATGATATACTTACGTGATTTTCCACAAGTACCTCACGATCATCGCGTCCACCGAACTTTGGCCTTACCCGAGTCTCGAGCCCTTTTTATTTATTTATCCTTCCCGTCTCACCGCCGGTGTCCGTCATCCACATAGCTCCACCACCGCACCGTTAGAAACACCGCCAAATATCGATTTGAGTATGTGAGTGTGTTGTGCCGCCCCTGTACTGTGACAGTCAACATTTCCGGAAACCTTCGATGATTTCAGAGCTGCAGCCGATTCCAGTATGGAAAAAAAAAATGATTGATACCCCTAATCCGGATTGGTCGATTATTCACTTGATTAACGAATAATAATGACGGATATACATATATATATATATATATATATATATGACAAACGCCGCACATCGATCGATGCCGGTATGACCTTGTAGCTTGAAAAAAATATGTATAAATGTGTACCTAATATATTTCATCCGGCAAATTGTGTACAGTGTGCGCCGGCCGTACCAGGGACCCGATCGATTGCGGTTGGTAGTTTAATAGTACAATATCATTTTCTGTACTCGTTATATTATAAAAGTTCCATAAATCGAGAGTATATGTACTTACTTATTTTAAATAATCGACGACGTCGTGTACGTGTTTCATGTACCTCTATATATATATACGTTTACAAAGGGATGATCACCACCCGTTTAGCTTACAGCTCTTCGGTCTATTTCGAATGATCGCATTTTTAGTAAATTTTCATCAATAACACTGTATATATTATAACTTATAATCTATATTCTGTGTTATATTACCTTTTTATAAGAATTAATAACAAACTGTACAAATCTATACACATATAAAACTGAAAGTGGAATCAAACGGTAACTTTGTTATGGATTAGCTTTGAAACTACTTATTCAATTGTCATGCAGTTTTTTTTCTAAATAAAGAGGAAATTTAGAAAACTTTTAAGAAAGTCTACCGGATAATTAAGTTAATGGGCCAATCCCCTAGCAAATTTTAAATTTTAGTTGTCACAGCAACGTTAAAAATGTTTATTTTTTAAAAATAATAAAATAAAAAATAAACATTAATTTATTTAATTAATTTATATATACGAGTATACATACATTTTATTTACTTATTCACTTAGTTACCTAGGAAATATTGTAGTCTATAATGTTGATTATAATTATTAGTTATTACCAATTGAATTCGTTAATTTCTTGTGTTTTTCTATTTTTTGTATCTTATTTCGGCAAGGTAAAGATGGGTATCATTTTTCAAACAAGATGATAAATCCCCAAAGAAGTAAAAAAAAAAAAGGTGTTGAAAGGGTAAATATGGAAAAAAATACCCTTAGCTGGAACCACCGAAACTATGGGTATGAAATTTTGTCAATATTTTCATTTTATTATGTTGAGACTCACTAAGAAACGATCAAACGTAAGAACTTGAAATTTATCATAGTGGTTTCTCTAATACTTTAAATGTGCAATAAGAAGGGATTTAAAAAGTGTTTAAAAAGCCTCGACCAAGACTGCTTCGTGTGAAGCCAAGTAATTTGGCTACAGAGTTTCATTGTACAATGTAGGTGAATACTATAAAATTACTAAAAAGAGTAGAAGGGTTAGAAATTGTAAGAATGGGAAGAACGTACTTGAACGTAGAGAACTACTTGACAACATTCATTTATATGTATATATATATATATATATATATATATATATATGGATAACAGGTACTTTATAGCCAACTATACATAGCTATAGGCTCTAAATAATGTATGGTAGTATTCCATTTAATACTATGCCTGGCCAAGACTGCCCCGTGTAAAGCCGGTTAACTCAGCTAGTATTTTATGTATTTAATTATATTTTCATTTGCTACTATTTAAACATTTTTACCACAAATTATTTTTATTTTTGTACTTTTATTTGATTATTTACCTTGATGGGGTGTGAAAAATTAAAATGCACTAACGTTTGCTTTATGAAATTTATCTTATCAAGCCTCAGACCTCAGTAGTAAATCAAACTCACAAATTGCATTAACTTTACCTTAAATAAATCCTAGACTTAAAACTTTATACATATATATATATATATATATTTTATATTTTGAAACAATTTAGATAATTTACAAATTTCAGTCAATCTAATGAATTAAAATTAAATAATTTGCAATAAATACTTAGATTGTTTAGCTAACGATTTTTAATTTTTAAACTTTTTGTTCCGAAAATGTTTATCAGAATTTTAGTCGCAATATTTTGAAGTAACATCACTAGCAAAGTTTAAAATTAAATTTAACAATAATAAAAAGAATGATGGTTTTGAAAATATCACGATCATTGCACCTTCATGTTTGTGTTGTTTTTAGTTCGCATGGATTACATTTACATGTACTTCGAAACGCAAGTACCATAACGTACGTTCTATAACAATAATAAATACAACTAACTGTTAAGCGTCTTAACTAATGTTTGTTTATTGTATTATCAAAAGAATGTATTGGGTATCACATACCTTGACCGTGATAAATGAATTAGTAGCTCGACCTATGAATTAGTAGCTTGACCTATGAATTTTATTTAAACAGATTCTCGAACTGCTGTAAAATCGGCACGAACCCATTGCGGTTGGATCAGTTCAACATGCATCGCGAGCACTCACGCACATATTATACATTATTATAAGCGTTTATGAACGGGAACGGGAGAATCGATTTCTTTCGACGTATAAAAACGACGAAAACATTTTAATATCCTATTGACGTTTATTACATTATATTTTATTACTAATACCACTACTACTACTACTGTGTGTTTGTTAACTGACGGGACGAAACGAAAAGCGTTTTCCGTATAATATGATGATCGCATTTTACACGGATGACACGTACTCCCGTTAAGTATATATTTACTCGTAAACGATATGTATACGCGCACTTTCGTCCTTTTAACATTACGAGAGAATAATACGATTTTTTATCTTCTCTGTTTATAATATAATTTTCAACATTTTCGCGATAGACTTGTGTTTTTAAACAATTACGGTCGAAAAATTACGTAGTTCCGTCGTCGTCTATAACACCGCTAATATAGCGGTACCTACCGCTGAACGAGACGAAGTTCATGCAGCCTAATCGCCAATATTATATACCGCCGAATGGTAGGAAAATCATACGTACGTATTTATATAGGTAATAAATATTTTATACAATGCAAATTGTTATCGTTTTAAATGCTTAAATGGAATATTTTTTTCTTTTTTTTTTCTTCGCGATAGCACTACTTGTTCCTTTATTTTTATTTTGGACAATGAGTTCTGTTATTGGCGAGGTCGGCGTGTATGCGCCGGCTCCACACCGCCTCCGGTCCCCATTCGTTTTCCAGATCAATACCAGTCGGATCGCCCGTGAACGGACGTCCGAAACCTACAACCCGGGCGGCACCGCATAACCTCCACGCTCTCGTGTGGTTTAAACGAGGTTTATGGTATCTATATAACATGTACACGTGTCCCAATAACAGTAGCTGCGCGTTCATTATGTACACTATTTCATATTTGATATGTATATTAGATTACAATATAAACGTTTATCATAAACCGTATACAATCTTAATAGTTTTCGATCGAGATTTTTCTTCTTTTTTCCATATCATAGATATGTAAAATGTGATCGAATTACACTCACGCACGCACGCGTAGACATTTTTGGTTCCGTGATTATAGAAAAAACAATAATCGATTAACCGAAATCAGTAATTATTTCGTCGTTAAATTCTTTATCGTAAATCATATCTAAGTATAAAGCGATGATATTGTACTGCAGTATATAGACCTCTGATAAAACCTCTTATCATAAATTATATTACCTACCAACTACCAAGGGTCTTGGGAATTTCATTCAGCGATCGATTTCACCGTAAAAAGTTTAAACTAAATAAAAAATAAAAATAAATTAAGTCTACAAAACGTGTTTGTTTGTATTACGTATATTGGATGTAATTATGTATTCATATCGATAGCACTTGTCCGTGACCCCTCTTTTTTCCATACCATCTTGTCATCGCTATAAATATTAAGTCTGTCTGAAATTCGTGTATAACGAAAAAAGGTGGTACATACGTACACAATACAATCGTGGTGTACCTATACATTATTTTGATGTATACAGTTTGAAGGCGGCGTTTCTGTTCTGCGGGTGCTGAACTGTGAGCAGTTTCGTATCTACTCTGTTTGGTAGCGTCGACGAGCACGTGTATAAAGCGTGATATTCGCGTATGCCATTTCTCATTTTACATACAAGCATGTACGACTGACTGGCTTGTGCGTGCGTATGCGATAAAAACACCAGCCTACGCGCCTGCCAAAAGCCTCTTCCTTTCCCTTCCCTCTATCACTCTCTTTTTCTCTCATCCTCTCTCTATTTCTCTCTCTGTCTCTTTCTCTTTCTCTTTTTCTCTCTCGCCCGCATTCATGTTGTATACACTGTACGATCCTTAACCACCGCTGTCTCCTTTACTCGCGTGATTCCCTCCACACTGATATCATCATCAACATCATCGTATCGTAATGGTAATTCCGTACAATGGAGGGGAGAGAAGCCATCACAGAAAAGACGTGCGCACGTTAGGTTAGGTTGTAAGACTGTTTTTACTAGCACGGAGAGAAAAGAATCATTTTGAAGAGCAGAATAAAAAAAAAAAAGTACGTAATAAATAAAAGACAACACATTCATTATGCATTCAGGCCAGTCAGTCGTCTACATATCTTGGCCCCAGGCACAGGTATTAGGTAGTAGTACACAGTTCCACACACACACGCACATACACACCAGTGACGAGTCGTATAAAACAATTTTGAAATTTTCGTTTTTTTTTTTGTTTTGTTTTTTATGGGTGTATATAAATTTTTTGTTTGCCTTTATAATATGTCGTGTATGATATTATTATTTCCATGGCCATTTGTAGTGACTACCACCCACCAGCGCGCACACACACACATACCATAAACCAAAACTACTCTTTTTGTAATTTTTATTATCCGTTTATAACATTTTTGATCTTTGTATTGAGCTACTAGCCACAAAACCGGGGTAATATACTCGTATTACAAATGTATAACCTAACCTTAATGAAACATGTGATTTTATGTATAATATAGTGTTCGTTGTATATTTTCGACGAAAATCGCCGTCTGCAGTGAGTCAGTGACCAGTAATCGTCTTGAAAATAAAATCTCTGAATAAGTGTCTGTGGAATATAGACCTAGAAATAAAATAGCTTTAATCGTATTTCAAACATGCGTTTTCCAAGTCATGTTAAATACAGATTGTAAATTTAAATGATGCGCATAATATATTATACATATGTATGTTGAAAATCAGTGAACGAGGGAGAAACGTATTTTCAACTAATTTATTATTGACCCTGCAAAATTTTTAGCATTGCACATTTGTGTCTTTGGTATGACTTGGTCTTTGCTAACCGCGACATTTGTTCCTATTGTTCATAACAATCATAACCATGGTCCAATTATTGTTCTCGGGTCGCAAATAACTACACCAAGCAAGTCCGGATTAACACTATCGTAGACCCTAAGCACAGTGCCTTTATTACTATGTGCTAATACGGTCCTGCAGTGTTCAGTATTTAAATGATTAAGAAATCTTGTGTTTGGGAGAGGTAGTATGGAATATTTGAATCTCATTTTCGTACCTTTAAAAACAAAAATATTAATAATATTAAGATAAAATCTTAACTTTTATAATTATAACTTTTTATCTTATAACAATTTTAACACATCTTAAAAACAATTCATTTTATTCAAAATATATTTAAAATTAAATTGTCAGAAACCATAAAAAACAACTTTTATTATATACCATTTTGCATATTTCTTTATAGTTTTTCTTTATCGGTTTATTCAATTTGATTTCAATAAGCAATTATTACGGATTACAATAACGCGAACATTTAGTGTACGAGAAATATTATACAAATATTTTACTTGTTGTGCTAATATCTATATATACTAGATATTATATTAACTTTTAAAATATTACAAAATAATCTTAGCCCCACATTTTATTTTCGTAGGCCCTAGGCACAGTACCTATAGTGCCTATGCCCTAATACAGCACTGACACCAAGTACTGCACATAGGCTTATATACGCACACGCGCTCACCGTGTATGAGACACTCGCCTGTGTCTTGAAATATTAACACGTCCAACGTTCGGTAGTTAGTTTTATCGGCAAACGGGTTTTCATTACATATACAATTCATTGCAGACTACAGTGTCTACTGCACCGTGTTGATACTCGTATAAGTGCATATTATTTTTAGATTTATGCGGATTGTTCACATTTTCTTCGCTTGTTTCTGTAGATGTTGCACATGCGCTGGACGGTCTGGAAGACTGTTCGATTCACCCTCCGACCTCGTGTGTATACATGTATGTGCCGTTTCCAAACATGTTAAATCAAAGTTTACTGCTTTTAACGTATATTCTATATTATATGTTTATATTACTTATATCGCATATCGTATCTACTCGTGTACACACTCTGCAGCTACAGAATTTGTCGTGAACTCTTGGCTCGGTTCACAGTCGCCAGGGGTTCTTACATTCACTCTCGGGGATGTACGATGTATTCCTCTTTGGTCGAAATCTTTAACGGAGTAGCGTATATTACGCATAATTAAAATCTATACCCTGTGGATTGTTTACCCGAGTAAAATGTTATAGGATCCGCTTTATTCTGGTACTACCTGCGGCTGTTGCTGAATAATTGTTGATAAATCTAAACGTTATTGATATTTGTCTCGGTAAAATATTTACTGTCACATTTAAAAACCAATGGTTGGTAGTACTTAAATCGTTTGATGGATGTCTGAACGAAATCAAGAAATTTTAACGGCTTTCTTTATTGAAATTAAAAAAAAAAAAATTAATTTTATATTGTCGCCGAAACTCCAATTCCAGACTATATACTAAATAATTAAGTACCTGCACTATAAAACTTAATGTTTTAAATTAATAATGGCGAATTGAAATGACAACTAACTTGTGAGTTTTGTTATACTGATCACATCCTATGATATAGAAAATAACATAATTTATGTTCAATTTGCAGATAAAAAAATAAAATGCTAACTAGTTGGTCCGGTTAAGACAATTTTTTTCACTTAATTTCTCATGGCGTATGCTCCGTGCCTGCTCAAGGTTTACATCTACTTAATAAACCTGGAATAAAAAGTTGAGTTCAGCTAAGATTGTTTTTTTGAGTTTTGCTTTTAAATTATGGACTTTATATCATTAGTATACACTATGCATATGTATTCGTATTTTCAATAAATTTTCTTGTGATATCAAAAAAAAAAATTGCATTTACATATTATGCTTATTTTAAATCTTAAAATTTACTGATTTTATTATTTATTTATTTTTTTTTACAAACACTTATACAAATATACGGTAATTTTCTGATGGCTGCAAAAACTATGATCTACAATATTTACCGATTTTTCCAATACTAAGATTCGAATTCTTTGATTAGAAAATGTTTAGTTTATCAGAAGATTTTTAAAAGTTTTGCTAATTTTTGACGTTAATTTTAGAATAAGTAGTTTTGCTTACTTATCATTTTACTGTAATAACTTTTTAAGGGCAAAAAATGTTGAAAATAAGAGATTTTTTTAATTTCAAGTTGTCTCCTCTAATAATTATAAATATAATTACATATCTATGATTACTGATCAGCCACTTTATTTCCTAAAAGTAACTAGTCATTCCATAAAGCAAAACTAATAAGAGAATAATTGTATGAAAATTTGCCTGTAGTTTTTATAACAATATTTTATCTATTCCTTATGTGATATACACAATTTTTGCACAGTTTTGTATATTTCAAATCTTTATTTAAATAAGTATTTCATAAAGAAAAATAATTAGTTCTATTTTCTAAATTTTATAAATAACTATGCACGATAATTTATGATAGTGTAATACCTTTTTTCATACCTTTTATAATTTAAAGTTTACACTAAAATGTTGATTTTAATGATTCGATAATCATTTTCATTACATGTTATGTACATGGATCAAAAATTAAGTCTAAAGATATAGTTACATTTAAACTTCCTACGCTAGTGAGTTCTTTGACTGAGCACCCATTTCAGTATTTTACATTAATATCTAGGTACACTTGTACAAACAATCAAACAATTAATAATTTTAAAACGCAACTGTATGTTATTAAAAAAAAAAAAAAAAATTGCTTATGGTGTAGTATAATGACTTGCATAGCTCAGCGTTTTTTCTTTTTGTTTACATAATCTTTTTTCAATTATATTATTGGTACTATATGCATTATTGTGTTTTTAATTATTAGACTAAAAAAATTTTTTAGATTTAATTTAATTATTATAAAATAAATGTTATTGTTAACTTTTTATAAACGAAGTAAAATAATTTGAAGTACTTGCTACAAAATCAATCGTGCTTACACTTTTAACTTCAATGGTGTAGCCTGTGATTGTTTGATGGTTCTTTGGCCGGGGTTTATGGCCTACATTAAAAACAAAGTTAAATGACGACATAGCAATATAGAAAAATAATTGTTATGATCTTTAAATTAATACCATAGCGTATACTCGTTGTTAAGCAATAATTTTAATAATAAGTACATAAAAAGTGTATTTCATTTATAATGCGTTCAGAATAACCTTATTTTTAATTATTTAAAACGTGTTTTTATGTATACAAAAAATGTTATAATGCTTTTACTTGTTCGAATATGTTATTTATACAGGTGTGTTCCGAATTCGTATACTCACAAACCATGATACCTATTTTCGATATGATTTATAATCATAAGGTAAAAATCTATTTGGTCGAAATAATTAGATCCTGAATCTTATTAGCGTATCAAAACATAAATTAAGAAAAATGTTAATTTTTTCTTTATTTAGCTATGCTCACTATGAATTTAAAGTTTAATGACACCATAAGTTATAATAATAATAATAATAATAATAATAATAATAATAATAATAATAATAATAATAATAATAATAATAATAATAATAATGTATAAATTATATGCTTTATCAATGTTTTAAAAGAATTAAAAATAAAACACTTTGTGTTCTTAGTTTTTATTCAAAATAATAAACATGATTATTACGTGTTATTGTAACGCACTCCAGTGACCAAGAGACTAATTATTATTAGAATCATTAATTTTAATTAAAAACAACATCGCGCCTTCTTCATTCACAAACTATAATCGTAAATCGTAATTAATTTCAATTCTCGGAACATATTGTCCATATAGTCCCATCATAATTGTTATTAATTTTTGTAATTTTTGTCGTTCTTATGACTTTTGCGTTGTAAATAAAACGCACCACTGTTACTTTAAAGATATACGACGGCCCTTCAATGGGTCATACTAAAGTCAAGGGTAAATCAATTGCATAATAAAATATTGAGCGCTACCTAGTTTTCATTTATTTAAGACAAATAATAAAAATTGATAACTATTATGCATGGATGAACTGTGTGTGTAACTATCAATAGACGACCAGACACACAAAACTACAAAATACTACAAGTTTAAGTACTTATAAAATCGTTGATGCGACGTCAATATGTTCTTTTAATTACCAATACTTAAAATAAATTTGCGTTTTTCATGTTAATACAAAACTTGAGGGTTTATGATTTCAAATGAAAAATGCATCCATCGTCTAATATACAAGTATACATGAACACAATACCCATACAACCTACTTCAATATTGTCTATCAATACTTAACAAAAATATGTAATTTTAATGCTGATATAAGAAATTATTTTCTTTTTTTCTGATTTTATACAAAATTAGTAAATTATTCAACGCGAGCATAATACAAATATGATCTACTAAAATCAGTCAATGTACACTTTACAATTTTGTTATTTTAAAATTGAATGTAGGTATAAATAATATAATTATAAATAAGACTAATATTGTGTAATAATATTCGGTGACTGATATTTTCTGTTCCTCAAAACTGATTTTAGTTCTTAAAATATCATATAGTTGTGGTTTTACATAATATTAGTAATATATTAATATTTAATACTTATCATTACGTAAATTCACGTAAATCTAGCTGTAGAAATCGCGTATTGAAATTGTTATTTTTAAGATTATATACTTATTATTTCAAAAATCTATAGTAATAATTGTCACTAATAAAATATTGAAGTTTGATTGCGATTTAAATTATAACAAGTTTATATTTATAGGTTTCTTTATTTACTAATTAGTATTTTTGGTTATTAAGACATGAAAAGTAATACATGAACATAATAAATTCAGTAATGTATAATATATTTAAACTATACTTAATACATCTCGAGTCTTTACTAATAATTATTTTATGAACATTTTATATGTGTCAAACTCTTTTAAGTGTACACTATAATCCTACTTTAAACTTAGCTCAGAACTTTTTTTTTTCTTTGAAAAAAATTTGATACTTATAAGGTATAACGTGTAAGATTTATTATTACTTACGAATTTCTTTAAGAAATTTATTCCATAGAGGCTCATTCATTTTCTGTATTTCATAGGAATCAGTATAGGTATCTCGTCACATCGTTTATTTTTGATTTGTCTAAACTATTGTGATTAATGTTTGACTTTGGCATTTATATGTATTGGATTCATATCATAATCGTATAAGTGCAAATGTCCAATGCATGTTATAATATTTACTGTATAAATAATATTTTCTTTTTAGAATAAAACAAATAATAATAAGTTAGTATTATAATCAGAGAAGAAACTTGTTTGGCTCCAGTGGTTCTTAACATTTTTTCGCGACGTCACGAACTTTAATCCTAATAAATAGCGGTACGTGTACGCCAATTACAATACTCTTCCTCTTGGAACAAATGTTAAAAAAAATTGTCAGTGATTCATATCACGGTCCTACATCACACTTCACACCCTATATTTAACACACTAGTTGAAGCTACGGTAAATGTATTCGTTAACAGTATTTTTGAAACATATCTCTATGTTGTATACATTTAGCATATATTTTATCTGTGACATTTTGAATAGCACTCAAGTTTGTTGCATATTAACATTGATATTATTAATGTGTTGATTATCATTTGAAGAGCGTTTATTATTTGTGATATCGATTGGTAATGGAATTCTAAGATTAACGATATTATCATAAAATTGTACCTATGAATGAGTAAAATACACACTTGAATAAATAAAATCAGAAGTTAAATAGCTATTATCTTAAGTGTTTTATGTTTAGGAATAGTAAAAACGATTTGTAATCCGATATTATAAAGTTTAAAATAAATAAGTTTCGTGCAGTCTTCGATGAAATCTAATATGAATATTATAATATTGTTCTTTGTAGTCTGTAGTCAGTAGTGATCGACGGTTGACCGCTCGTGTCGTTTCAATATGAAGCGCTATAGGGTATTTTCACTGTTTATTTTTTTATAGTTTTTAATTTGTATACATTAGCTGTATTGTTTAAGTGTTTTTTTTTTTAGATCTTTTTTGCAGTTCTTGCGTGTATTTTTACTTTATAAATATACATATGTGATAAAATTGACAATAATTATTCGTTTCTGAATTTTATTACATATTAATCGTATGTGAAACCTGAACGATTTTGTTTTCAAAGGCTGCGCACATCATCTATTTAGTTTTTACTATATAGCTTAACCGAGTGAAATTTGAATTTAATTAATTAAAAGAAATGAAATAATTTATTTGATTTAACATGGGTGTCGCGTTTGTGAAATACTAACTTAAATTTTTAACGATAAGATACTGTTAATTTGTCAGTTTCTGTAGATATTCATCATAGCATGTATAATAAATAATCAAACTTGTGTTGTTTCCATCGCATTTTATATTGTATTAGCGCATGAATATTACTAACAATTTCATGCTGAAAATATTGTTATCCGTCCTGATGTCATTTTAAATACTTAGTATTATGTAATTTATTATAACTCAATGTGTTGAGAAAAAGGTTGTTATATTACAAGCTCATAATATAATATAGTCTCATAACTATAGCGTGAAAAGAATACTTCGCTTAATTAGATGTTAGAATAAAAATCGCAATAGTTGTAGTTTTATACAATAATAATTAAATTGTTCGTAATTTTTATTTTTACATCATGTTATTAAGTCTTTATTTATTACATTAATATTACCTACTATATTTTTAAATCTATAACCTACATAGTAAAAACACGTTTAAGCGTTTTGAGTAGGTATCTTTATTGACTATTGGTACTTTCTACGTTTTCATTCAATTGATTTTATGGTATATGTGGTTTTAAAGTTAATAATATTATTAATTGACCAATTCGTTAAATAATTCTCATTTGATTTTTTAAATATTTTTCTCTGTAAAAGTATTTCATGCAAAATGTAAATAAATCAGTGTCAAAATGAGCAATTTAATTTTTATTGCATTTCTTAATGTATTTAATTTAAACTAATTATACCATTTTATTTTTCAGGGGTCCATGCGGCCGATTATCACTGAATTGGATAACAACAAAAAAGGATCGATACGAACAGATGTTGCAGATCTTGTTTTAGTCAAGTACGTTTTAATAATTCAAATTGAAAATGTATTAATGTAAGACAGACGAATATTAATATTATGTATAGTGTTGAGGTAACTATTACTCGCTTACTGAAAAACATCATAATTACCTAGTTTTATAGTAACGCATAGTTAAATTATCTGAACATAATTTGATACTGTTAGTAAAACTCACTAAAATCTATATTTCTCGTAAAAATATTGTTTTATCTTCTATGTAATGTTCATATTAAATTAATACTCCGAAAACATAATAATAACATAATAACTTCACAGAAAACCTAGGTACAGTTAATATAGAGTAATAAAATTAAAGATGTTCAGTTATTAATAAAATCGCTCTTCTAGCTATTAAGCAATTATTGTTATATAATTAGATCGATATGGATTAATATATATCTATTTAGTACTTACCTAATTACTTATAACTTTTAAAAATCAATTCATGCATGCATTATAATTTATTATATTATGTAAAAACATGTAATATGTATTTTACACAAAATGTATGGACGTGGTATAACATATAATACTAGCATTTACAATTGAACCCTTTCAAAGCATTCCAATCAAAATGTGAGAAAGAACACCAAAAAAAAAAAACTTTTTCTCTCAAGTAAATTGTATACTTTTCATTGCACATATTGCTTTTACTATACCCTTGTAAGCTATTGTCGAATAGAACGTACCCAACTGATCCAATATAGTTGATACATTTGGTTTATTAATGATCCCTTACAAAAGAAAAAATTCAAAAGTATTAAAAAGTAATACATTTAATATTCACGATTACAAAATCCAAACCGTGTTCATAATTATTTCATTATACCTACCGATGTCATTTATCATCGGTCGCTAAATGACATTTAATTTATGTGTACACATGATTGTAAAATTGTTTCTTATAAATTATAATTCATCACCACTCAATTACATAATTTATTATATTAATGAATAGACCATTTATGAGTTTAAATGGCACTTTTATCTTTTCGTTGATGGCCAGAAATTAATACCCAAGTAATAAACGTACATACTTGTCTTTCTAATTAATGAATATATATTTGCAATCTGAATTATAAATTATTATTCCATATTAACATTTCATCAAAACAGTTGCTTTCGTTTGAGTATATTCATTTGATGAATAACATATTTATCTATATCAGCTTTTGTTCGTAATTTCGCTGTTAAGTTGTTTGTTAATTATTATTAATAAAACAAGCACTCGGTAGTGCTTTTTTTACATTCAGTATTTTAATACTTCATTTTGGGTAAAAAAATTGACTATTTTAATTGTACATGAATAGTGCGTGTACATATTACAGTTTACGCAACAATGTGCATATAAATCAATACCTAATGTTTATTTTTTATTGATTGTTAATTAATTACTATCCACTGATTGAATATAGAAAAAAAATAGTATTTACAAATATATAAAATGTATAACATTATTTAACCAATATGAAAATCCACAATATTAAACAAACATTACCATCCCTGAAGAACTGTCCTTTTTACTTATTTCTATAATAATTTGTATTTCAATACTTCGGCAGATGTGTTACACGTACATTAATTATACATTAATGTACGTTTATTAATTTTAATAAACTGTTCTATTCCTATATTTTAAATTATTTATATTATAGATAATGTATATAGTTTATCTATTTATGCATATCAGTTTTTTATTTTATTTTCGCTCGTAGCAAGGTAGCAATCATAGCTTACAATCCCCGAGAAGGTCTCACCAGAATGTGTTTTACAAACATACAACATCGCAATCCACGTTCAGTAGAACTTATTTTGTGTTATTAACTTTAATATTAGCGTAAACTGACTTATTTTCAATCATCTTGGGAAGAACATTATCTGTGTTTCTACGTCGGTTTTGTAAGATGCGATATTTTAATTTTCAAACGAACTAAGAGGTTTTTAAACTTTAATATTTCACATATTCATAACTCGCTTAAAAATGAAAATATTGTAAAAAACCGAGGTAGATATACAGGCAGTTTGAGATCATAGAGCAGATTACTCTAATATTAAAGCTAACAAGTAACAACACACTACTGAACGCAGATTTTGCTATGTTGTACCATTGATTATAATCAATGGTTGTACCGTTGTACGTTTGTAAGACGGAGACTACATATGCGGATGTGATGTCCTCTTAACACTTTAATTAATACATTTTTACATATAAAAATAAGTTTTGGTTATTGAATTGACTTAATGTTGGAGTTTACGGTCCATTAACACGATATAATTTGTAATTTGTTTAGTACAATTCCATAAAATAACTTAGATAGTGTACCTACTACCCACACCGATTGTCCGGTAAAATTTTAATACGGTATTGTTATTAACGAGTTAATGTTATTCATTATCACTTTATAGTTTAATTATAACATTTATAACTTACAGTGTTCAACAACTACTTATGAAACTAGAAAAACCATTGTCATCTTGAAAATGATAATGAAAACAGAATTAACGTACGTAAAAGTAAAAAGAAGGTATTAAAAATAATTAATAAAATCGGCGGGAACGTATAATAACATTTTTTAATTTTTTATTAGTCACAGTTTATCAACCACCTTAGTATTGCAAACATGTTAAGAACCCTATAAATATTTATAAAATTTGTATGTTTTAAATTACACGAATTATTATGTATGTTTGTGTTGAAAACAATAATTGTTAAAAATGAACCTAAAACCTACCCCCTTAATAAGTGACGCGTACGTATGATGCAAAAACTGGGAGTACATTTTAAGTCCGTTTTATTATTTTGAAAACAGAATCCAAGTACTTTTTTAACTCCTTGTTGATATTTTACGTTTAACATTTTATAGGTACAAATGTTCGACAAACGGCGTACCCGTAGCCCAGACCAATGGTTCGACGCTCCCACTGATGCCCAGTACCAGCAAAGATGCCGAACTTGGTGGCTACGATCCCTTCGATCATCGAGTGGTCCAACACCCGACCACGTAATTAAAACGAATTATTTCTGGGTATTATTTCGAACACAATTAATTTATGTAAAAAAAAATCATCAATATTTTAGAGACATGGAAACATTCATACATCTGTTGAAAGGCAGTTTGGGCTCAGGCATATTGGCCATGCCTTTGGCTTTCATGAACGCTGGACTGATATTTGGACTCGTGGCAACCGCTGTAATTGGATTTGTCTGTACATATTGTGTCCACATACTGGTGAGATTTAAAATTTTCTTACATTGGTAAAATTGCAATAGGGTTTTAATCTCTATACTAAATATTACAAGCGATCATCACAAGTCATAAATTGGTAACATAACTATATCTATATTCTTCCATTATTGATACAATTTTTCTTTTTAAATATTTAAAAGAAATGCCTAACGTTTAGAATTATTTTATCGGTTTGACTTTCTAAACTTACACTATGTAATTTTAATTTTAATCATAATGTAAAGCAATTAACTTTTTAAAGTTTTTTCTCCAACAAAAACACCAATATTTAATACATTAGTAAAATTTTAATTAAAGCACAATTTTAGAATTACCTATTTGAATAGTAAATGTACATATTTTTGTTGGTGACTTGAAAGCTATTTTTATTGTTAATTGAGACTCAATGTATCAAGATTAACATATTATGACATACCTATATACCTATTAATAGATGTGATAAATTATGACCTAGGATTATTTACCTTGTCGAAATCATTAATCTTTCCTAATTTGGTTAACGTTTTATGTTAATTTAAGTATATTGTAATATTTATGTACACATGTATTTTTAGGTAAAATCCTCACACAAATTGTGTCGTAGAATGCAAGTACCAGCATTGGGATTTGCCGATGTTGCCGAAGTTGCCTTCCTTGCTGGACCTCCAGCTTTTCAAAAATTTGCCGGGCTATTCAGGTATAAAATTAGAATTTTCTATTAAGTATGTAAATTATTACTTTTCCCTCGCGTATCTTCTAACTACACACATTAATTTATTATCATTAATACCTAAATGTTCAATTTTTATGACAATTTCAGAGGCCTCGTTAACACGTTCCTAACTATTGATTTGCTTGGTTGCTGTTGCGTTTATATCGTGTTTGTTTCACAAAACTTAAAACAGGTAATGATAATGTATTAATGTGCACCTTTATAATCCATTTAATGATAACGAATCATTTAAATATTATGTAAATAATGGGTAATCTTTTATTCATTCATTTTACGACATTAAATTTAATACATTTAATAAACAATAAATAACATTTAAGGAATTATTTATTTTTAAACTTGCTGCTTAATGATACTTATACATAATTTATATCATTTTAATAAACCTTAATTCGGTATTTATTTGTTTTTATCTCTCAATATTGCAGAAAAAAATAATTATTCTTTCATTATAGTTGCACTACAAAGGGTTTCTATTTGTCCTTATATCTAGGGCTCTAGGCAATTCTGATAATTAGCTTTTATTTACATGAAATTCAAACAAATGTTATTAAAGTAAATTACATGTAGGTACATTTAATAGTTAAATACCTACTTATTACTGATCAAGATATATTCATGTCAAATTGTAAAAACTTTACATTTTGTAAAAAGAGTTTTTAAATTCATATACTATTTCCATAATGCAAATTTTCATGTTTTATAATAATTTTATCTTTATTGGGAATGATAAACAAATTGATCTTATTACATTATAAATACGAACATTTAAATTAAAATTGATAGTGCAAGTGTATGATATATTCTTTATGATATAAAAATATCAATATTGTGAAAATGTTTTTTCTATCATTTTTTTTTTTTATTTTTTATAGTATTATTACATCAATTTACTTATCAACTAATTTAAATTGCAAATGTTATTTATTTATAGGTCGTGGATTCATATTTTGAAACTCAAATGCATATCAGATGGTACATGTTGGCGTTGTTGCCTTTGGTAATCGCCATGAATTTAATACGTAATCTCAAATACTTGGCTCCATTTTCAATGATTGCAAACTTTTTGGTTGGAATTTGTATGAGCATAACATTCTGGTATATGTTTCAAGATATGCCTTCTACTAAGACTGTAGAATACATAGCTGATTGGCACAAATGGCCACTATTCTTTGGTACTGCTATCTTTGCATTGGAAGGAATTGGTGTTGTAAGTTTTATACAGAAAAACATTTATTACATCATATTTGTCTATTCCTAATAATATTAATAATTTTATTACTTTATAAAAATGTTACTTATAAAATATATATCATACAATTTAAGTTATCAATTTAATATATTTTTTGTTAAATTTATGTTATGAACAAAATTAATTAGATACCTAAATAAAGTGATTAACTATAATAAATATGTATCTGATTTATAGGTGATGCCATTAGAAAATAATATGAAAACTCCACAGCACTTTATTGGTTGTCCTAGTGTGCTCAACTTTGGTATGGGTATAGTCGTTGTCTTGTACTCTACTGTTGGTCTCTTTGGTTATCTTAAATATGGAAAAGATACTAAAGGAAGCATTACACTGAATCTACCTACTGATCAATTGTAAGTTACCCCTTAACTCTGTAAATATATTATTATGAACACATTGTTTTTGTCATTAGTTAGGAAGTAATAAGTATCCCTTCGCAAATTTAAACCTTTAAATAAAAATTATTAGATATTATGTTGTACCTATGTATAGATTTTATTACACTTGATTATTTAAGAAATATAATTAATGTTTTTTCATCTGATAATGTATATTATATACGACAAAATATATACTATTATAATATTAGTTAAAAATCATAATACATGATAACCCTGTTAAACCTGTTAACATTTTTATTACATTAATGCATATTTTATACTTTCTATTATAGGTGCCCATATTTATAGTATTTCATTGAATATTTATAATATATGTGAAACAAAAATTAAATATTCATTAGAAATTTTATTTAAATATATTAATTTCATATTTATAGGTATGTATTGTGTGATCTTTGAAAGGTATGGGGAATAAATTGTTTATTTGATATGAATTTTTTTAAACCCCTTCAAATAAGGAATAATTGAAATTTTACTTAAAACTTATGATTAATTACAATAGGTACTTTCTGTAAATGAATAAATAATTGTTTACCATAATTTTTCAGGTTAGCACAATCTGTAAAAGTTATGATAGCTGTTGCTATTTTCTTCACTTACAGTCTTCAATTTTACGTACCATTTGAGATCATCTGGAAAGGTACTAAGCACCGGTTTACATCGCATCCAAATTTTTTTGAATATTTGCTCAGAGTGACCTTGGTTATATGTACAGGTAAAGTTGATTTAGTATATTATTATTATGACCATCTTTGTATTGTATAATATACTGAATTAATTAATTCAATGCAAGATATCCAAATAAAAAATTTAATTTAAAACATATTTATTCTGAATAATATTAAGTTTTAACTGTTTATAATTTTTTTTCAATAGTCCTCATTGCAATCGCAGTACCTGAATTGGGCCCAGTCATATCGCTTGTTGGAGCTCTGTGTTTATCATTTTTGGGTTTGATCTTGCCAAGCTGTATTGATTTGGTCACAACATGGGAAGATCCAGGATTGGGAAAAGGATACTGGCGTCTATGGAAAAACTTGATCATCATTGCATTTGGCATATTGGGCTTGGTCACTGGCGTCTATAGTAGTATGATTGACATCATTGAATTATTCAAACATTGAGCATACGCACAATAGTGATTTTGATTACAAAGTGATGGCAGCGACACAACTTCTCTCATACAGACAAAACAGCAATATTAGCGTTGTCAATTACATCTTAGTGTCCAGTAATATTGTTTTAAAACAAAAAAAACGACAATAACTATTTTGTACTGATTTACTAGGGTGAAAAAAAAATGTAATACAATTTTTGGATTTTAGATTACTTTTATCTTGTGTCATGAGTTTTATAAGTATTATATTATTATATTTACAATGCTACTAGAGAAGCATTGTAAATATAATATATTTAAATAAAATACTAAACTAACAACAATTTAAATAAAAATTGAAATATTCTTATTGCTCAATATTTATTTCTATTAGTATTTGATGATTTCTAAATGGATGTGATTCGCCCATATATGGTGATTTGGTCCGAGTAAGTTTCCCTATTCAATTAGAATACTTAACATTCTATCATAACTCATAATTAATCTACATTTTAATTAACCTTCTCTATATTATTATGATCTACTGACGGTAGTGCTATTATTTTTCTGATATTATATACCTACTATGAAACACTAAGTACCTACCTATTTTAGTTATTTTTATTTATATACAATTTGTTTTTTTTTTTTTTGTTTTTTATATATATTATTTTATTCTGATTGTTTCAAAACTATATTATATTGTTTTTACTTGTCTAATCAAAAAAAAAAAAAAAACATTGCTGTCCATTTACTATAATAAATATTTGTTTTATCTATAATATTATTATAACACTTTTGATTGTCACAGCGATATTTTATCTACGTTTATCATTAGATTCAGGACAACAAATATTCAATTTTTCAGATGAAATATAACAAAAGCATTATAAAATTACTTCTTTTCAATTTTAAATCAACTAATTTCTGTTGACTTGACCATTACCTAAGAAGTAATAGAATTGTATGTAGATATTTCCATAATCTACATTTTATCAAAAAAAAAAAAAAAGAAATCACTAATAATTCATCATTTTTAAATTAATTAAATATTTTAGTGCATAACTGAGCAATAACTATATTGATGATGAGTGCAATTTATTTTACTGTTATTGTCCAATAAGAATTAATTTAATTAGTGAATTATAAACTATCACAAATGTTATGGGTAAGTTTAATATAAAAAATAAATGTATCAAGTTAACAAAGCAAGAAGTGCACTTCATGTTCAATTAGAGCTCTTTTGAAATCATTTAAGCTCATATATTTCTAACAATTGTAAATTGTAACTTGCGTACATTAATACAGACCTCATTTTATTCATTATAAACTATAATATTATCCAGGTATTTTTTCCTCGTTACTTAGTTTTTATTTGGTATGTATATCTGTAAGGGTTGAATTATACTTGACTTAACTACATAACGTTATATTGCATTGTGCCTGGACTAACAAAACATATTGTTTTATACATCAAACAAATTTAACTTATTTGGTAGTTTTTTCCACAATAATTGAACTGTAATTTACCATTGTTACTTTTCAATAGAGATAAAATTAACAATAAATCTTATAATAATATAAACTTATTATTAAGTAAGCATTATTATTTCTTATCATGTTTTGTGTAATTTTATGTAGCTTTTACAAAATTATAGTTATGGTGCGATTAGTTAATATTAAAGAATAAATGTGTCCTATGTATATTTAAAAGATATTATTCCAAGTAGGTACTATTTGATTTGCATTTTATAAGTAGTAAATTTAAAATTAAAAAAGGCGACCTTGTGATGTAGTTGTAATAAATATAAATAAATGATAAAACGAAACATGTAACTATGACAAACTTTTATATTATTGTCAATAGTAATTATAAGTTAATTTGATCAATCTAAGACGTATTTAAAAAAATTATTTTTAGACTGAAATTATACAAATTCATATCCGTCATTGTTGATTTTAGTGATCTAGTAACTGAATAATATTGTACTTTATTACGGATATTAATAGTATACCTATTTTTTGTTTGTTTATCATAACAATATTATAGGTGGTATTTATAATACCTATTGGCTACCTATTTACTGTTTAGTAAAGTGCTCATTCATTTACCATTCATATTATGAATAATATTGTTCAACATTATCTTTACTAAGCCTATAAACATCTAAAATTGTGTATGTGTATCTTAACCCCTTTCAATGATAGTAATTCATTTTATGTATGTATTTAAATTACTACTCGCGTCAAATGATATTACTTTTATTTTTTTATTTGAGAAATTATATTTTTATGGTGTATAATTGATTAACAATAAAAAAACATACATTTAATGTACATAACATACATTCCTAGATACTTACATAGTAATATTTATTTATGTACATTTACTAAACACTTTAAAATGTTGTATTACAATTTTTAATTTATAAAACTTACCTATCTTTTATTGTTTAAAATGTTTAAATAATATATTATCGTTGAAACGTTTAGTTTGACTTCTCAGCAAAATATATCAGTTAACTGAAAACAAAATCAATACCCTCCCAAAATTTAATGTGAGTTGTTAAATATGTGGAAAAAGAAATTAATAAATACCTAATGGCTTTAATGAATTTCAATTTATGTACTAAATTTGTATTTTCGGAAGGAACTCAACGCTGATAAGCAATACAATTTAAACAGTTGAAATTTATTTAAATTAAAATTAATCATACCTGACACGGTTAAAACTCGCAAGCATTTTAACTAAACACTTAAATTTTTCAAATTTTAAACACTAAATTTACAGCACAATGTGATTTAATTCATTTTATTTACAAAATAATGTAATTAAAACTTTCTGTTAAATTATATCTTTCTAACTATTTGGCTCTTAAATGTACTTAATATGTATCAATGTTCAAAAATAATTCAAATTTAAAATATAGGTATCGAATTCGTATATCGCAGATAAAGATAACTTTTGAACCTTGTAGAAGAAAATGTGTTGTTTGCACACCAATCGACCTATTCTACAAGGTAGACCGATTAGGAAGAAACGCCCTGTGTTAATTACTATATTTTGATAAATGTGCTTATTTTTACTGATTTAAATTATCGCATTTTATAATATGTATGTTCAATTAAACCATAAAGACCGGATGTTATATATTTTTTTGATTTTTTTTTCTTTAGGTGTACCTGCCGTTTTATTTCATAGTGTAAGTTTTTGTTTTATATAATTAAAGTATAATAAAAATCTGTGATGTTTTGCGAAACGATATTATTCGGTAGCTGTAAGATATTAATTTAGTATAGATGATGCTAATATATATATATATATATATATATATATATACATATATGAAAAAAAAAAATGTCTACGAAAGAAATTAAATGAAAAAAAAAGATATACTATTGTCTATTGTCTTTATTGCGTGACACAATTCCTCATGTTTACGTGTCATCATAATATTATAATACGTTATATTTTTATGCTCATAAATGTTCTAAGGATGTGATGTTATTATAATACGTTTATTGTACATTGTACTGTGCACAGAAATGATTTTTGTCGCCTCTTTTATAGCGGACATGTACCTAATGAGTTTTCAGTCCGAGATCGATTTCCTTTGTGCAAAAGAATGGATGGTTATACCTCTAACCTACCTTGGGCGCAACGTGTGTATTACGGGTGGAACGAACATTATTTTTTTTTTTTTTCTATCCAATGCGCGTTTATAACAATGCACGGATTTATTGGCAGTACTGCCAGTATTTCTACACACTACGCGCGTATAGGTCGTACAAGTATTAACTATTAACAATATGACGCAAGATAGAATAAGGCGTCAGTGCAGTCTATCTCAGTAATGATGATTCTTATTGTGCCGATCGTTATAGCTACTTATAAACTATAATAGTGGTGTATATGATGGTTCTTTTTTAATCAATACTTTTGAATTGCTACATTAAGAATCCTGAAAATTCTCTGAAGCCGTAAAGTAAAGTACTTCTCCGAGGTAAAAATGCAAAGCACTTCTCATCTCACATCTTCCGCTTACGACTTTTTTTCGGGGAGGGGGGGATTATTACAGTATATTTTATTAGGTTAGGTTTAGGTATTACTGTAATAATAATTCGTCTACGGATCATTTATGTCTAAGTAAAATAAAATATAATGTACGTTATTATAAACGAACTAAAATTTAATAATTATATGCGTATAATATAATAATAAAAAATAAAAACCAATAGTAGACAATTTTTTAATGAGAAATATTATTATTGGTTTTCTTCCTTATTCATGTCTGCTGGTCACCCCGTGTCTAAGTGTACATATATTTTATGTTGCAGGTTTATGCGCACAATTTAATATATGTAATATTTTGTAGTAAGAACTCAGAGCCAAAATTGTAAGGGATCGGGGAGATACTGAGTGCCACAACTATTTTTTCAAAAATTTCCCTACGTTATGTAGGTATCCCTTTCGGGCCCTACCAACGGGGCATAACCGGGTATGCTCTTTTTTCAAATAATAATACATCCTTCTTCGTTTATTTTTCCAACTCGTACACAAATCAGTGGCGTTCACCCCATAAACGTAATTGATGTTATATTGTTAGGTGTAGAATAGGAGATTGCGTGAGCGTACCTACCTTTTTTGGATCCAATGCCCAAATCCGGTTATCGGGGTTTTTGAAAGAATTGACACGTCGCTAAATATTAACAGTTGATTATTGTGAGTTGTGACAGATGTAGGTACATAAAAAACATAAATCGTGGTTTATTAAAAAAAAAAAAAAATTATTTTGACAAATATGGTGGTAAATTACCTATATTGTATACAGTACTTATTTATTGACCCTTATATATATGTTTGTACCCAAACCGTAAAATTGTTTTGTCGATCAAGATCATTTTCTGTTTTTCATCACCTAAACGTCAGAAAAAATTTTATCATATAGTATAATATTCACATTGTTCAGATATATATGCGTGACAAAAATTAAGGTATGGCTATAATATCTTATTAAAATTATTAGGAAAACATTAACAAAGGTTTATGGTTTGTGCTTTTAAAAGCGTATACGATACTACTATACATAATAAATTAATTTTAATATTTTCAAAACGTTTAGTCTGAATATTAAATATGAATAATTGGGAATTAACAAATAACAAACGTAAAATATTCACAAAAAAAAAGACGAATTTAAAAGAATGGTTTTTATGTCAACTTTTAAATAACACACAATATTATTGGTACACATTATTTTTAATCGCCATAACACGACCAAAAAAGGAGAGGTTATATCTTTGCTACGCATCATTGCGAATGTGGTTTGCGTGTTTATTATTTTTGATTATGGGTAAAAAACTAAAAACTGCCTCCATAAACTACGTAATTATGTGCTCTTCGGGCGAGCTGTGCATATTACATTTTATACTCGGTTCAATATTATTTTAACTTTACGTCATTATAACAGATACTCGTGTATTATATTAATTATTATAGGTAGTTCATAGGCCTAGTACACACTGGTATATTACTATAAAGTATTACGCAATATTATGCCTATTGACAACTACTATAAGTTATTTTTATGTCATCACTATAACGGAATAACCCCATACGTGATACGCATTGTGCACACGTGGATGACGTATATTCGCTATTTGGTGAGTCAGAGTCCGCGGAGAACAGGAAGCATCGAGTTGCTAAACCATTACCTGAAATGCATCATGTTGTCCTTTATTATTAAAATTTCGATTCAATACTTTACGGATATAACCGCATAGGGTATATAACACATATACAATTGAAGTGCCGTATTTTCAATTTTTTGTGCTAAGGTGGGTCTAAAAAGTAGTTCAGTAAATATATATATATATATATAAATTAATTTTCTCTGTACCTACAGTGCAAGTCACTTATAACTTTTAAAACTTTTAAATCTTTTTGTTTTCTTCTGGGGGGGATCGAGACCTGGGACCCCCTCCCCCCCGAAAATACGCTACTTTGACCTATAATACCTTCATAATACCTTCATCAAATTTATTATTTATGGCCAGTTTTTAAATACCTATTTTCAGTCCTGAATATTCAGATAAATTGTAAGCAAAAAGGTTTGTAAACTGTAGCAATGAAATAAAGAATATAAAATAAAAAAAGAACCGGATGGGCCTCGCTCTACTGTACAGTAGGAAGTGGAGTGGACCTCGTTCATAGGATAGGTCATTACAATGGATTTGTTAAATTTGAATGCAATGATAGGTTACCGATAATGATCGGTATTGATACCGTATCAATGTATATGAATTATAAATATGAACGATTCTGAACGGAGATGATATGTTTGTCCAGAATAGAACGAATAAGTTTATATTTAAATTAAAACATTATGTCAATATTTTCTTTTCAATGTTTATAAAAAATAGTTATGTCTATGGATTTGAATAATTTTGAAATTACAGTAACAAAAATTTCTGTGGACTCTTCTATTGAATTTTTACATATAGTTTTTAACCCAACGACAATAAAGAAAACAATGATGGTTTATAAATTTAAAATTATAATATAAACTATGTAAATTTAATATGATCGTTCTTGATTATTGGTATTATTGATATTATTGGTAGTAATTTTATTTCAATTAGATTTTTTATCATAATACTTGGTCTTACCAAGAAAGCTCGTTTGGAGGTATTGGAGAACAAGTAAAAGTAAAAATACTGTAGAATGTGAATAAATACAAAAATAAAACATATTATTTTTACATAATGTTTGGTATACTACGAGAACATTTAATTTGAAAAATTCAAAATTGTCAATAAAATTGTCTTATAAAATCATTGGCATTTCCTGAATTTTAAAATTAAAAAATTTCAAAATTGCGTACCTATAGGTAGATACTTGATAGACTACTGATAACTGATATTGCATACATGAATTGATTCAGTAATGAATTTGCGCAATATTTCGAACTGAACATAAATATTAACAAAGATCATAATATAATAAATGTAAAGAGAAAAATGTGAACGCCCTTAACTCGCTGCGCACTGCAGCCGTATTCGTGTTTTTAAATAAGTGCGCACAAAGCGAACGGATTGAATATATTATATTATTATATTGATTATTATAATATTTATTTATTCGAATACTGATATAAGTCCATAGACGCAATTCGAGATTTTTAGTTGAGGGCTTAATATTTTTAAACACAATATCGATTAATACCCTCTGCTCTCTGGTCTTCATTAAAAAAAAATTGCATACCTAACAAGACTTTTAAATTAACAAAAATTATCTTTAATACAACTATAATTTATGTTTATTTATTTAAATT
Organism: Chaitophorus viminalis; assembly: GCA_025469195.1. Classification (NCBI taxonomy): domain Eukaryota; kingdom Metazoa; phylum Arthropoda; class Insecta; order Hemiptera; family Aphididae; genus Chaitophorus; species Chaitophorus viminalis. The sequence continues at coordinate 62,537 of JAIPRK010000747.1, read as the reverse complement.
TATAATTTTAAGATAAACATATGATATTTGTTTTATTAAAAATATAGTCCTGATATATATTTTTAAACATGAAACCATTGTTCTCGAAAATACGATTCTTAGTGATCAGTTTATATTTATAAAAATGAACAATAACATAATACATTATCTAGCTAATAATATAGAATTAGATATTAGATATTCTAATAATATGGAATACGTAAGTAACCAGAAATTTTTTCGCGTTGCTATGACAACTAAAATAACAAATACCCAGTTCAAATCCTGTATCCCGGTTAAAATTTTTACACCGTTTTTCTTATTTACTTTTTTCTTATTTACACAACTATCAAGAAATTAAAAAAATTACCTCCCAGAAGTACCAATTAGACGAAATTATCTTTTAGAAAAGTTATAGGTTTATATATCCGAGCACTCCTAAAATGGTGTGTGCAGACTGCAGACACAAAAATAACACTCACACACACACACACACAGTATGATAAAACCAATACACATTCTGAGTGAAACGAGAAAAAAGGTAAAAACAAACGGCTTATAGATGATAATTGGTAGGTATATAATATTACAAGTTTCCGCGATAATACTATAATTTATAATCCTGCATAGCACGTCATAATATACTATGTATTGTATTATTTTTTACGAGTGTTTTAAATATAATATCAGCTAGTGTGCAGCCTAACTATAACATTATCGGTGGATTATTACTTATTAGTGGCGACTTCTCAGCAATTAACAGTGAAGTATGACGTTTATTATAATATTATATACTCTATAGTGTACCTACGTTCGTTGCAGATAAACGTTGTAGAACAATTATAATAACTATATCTGATTGAATACATTTTTAGTTGAAACGAAAATCGAATGATTAAAATTCGTAAAAATTGATCAGTGAGAACTGATAACGCCATTACGGTTCTTTAAGTATTTCATTGAGGTTTATACAAATCATGCAAACGAAGATTCACCACCAATACTCCGTTTCAATTATTTTCAAAGAATTCGGATAAAAATAAAATTACCGTATTTATTATTGACAATTATAGAAATTCAATAACAAATTAAATGCTTAAATAATATAAACCAAAAAACGTATGTATTTAAAGTAATTTTAAAGCAATTTTGCAAAACATCTATTAACTTATCTAAGATTGGAACTACAATAATAATATTATTACCTCTGAGGCTCTGAAGTCGAAAACGCCATACACCTTGAAACTGCAGAGCTTTAATATTGTTTGTGATATTACATATTATAAAGTGGCGACTTTTAAATAATTTTCTTTCGACCGTAATTTATGGCTTACAGATCAATTATTGTTATTTCATTTGAAATAATGTGAGTGATGGAATAGTGAATCTATTGATTGGTTTTTTTAAATAATATTTCATGGTTGACTGAGTATACACACCTTTCAAACTTTCACAGATTACCTACTACATACTTAATGATTGTAAACGAACATAAACTGCAGATAAATAACTACCAAAACGACTTAAAAAAAATAATTACTTGTAGAGGTTTCCTAGTAAAATTAATAATATTAAAATCTCCTACTCTATATATGGAGATGATGAAAACTCAGGTCAAAACTAATGGATTTTTCTCGATATCCCGCGGACGTTGAGGCGTGCGGTTAAAAATACGTACAAGTAGACCTTTGCCACCAAGGGTCATTTTAAAAGCAGCTCTTAGCTGCTTTTAGCTCAACGACACGGTCATTAAAGTGAGTACGTCTATTATTTGTTCGTACGTTTCCGAGCGACCGCATTATGACGGACGTTGATTATTCTTACTGATTTCGCATGCATATATTGCAGTGTGCCGCCCCGGCTAATGAAACGATTTATGTACAGACCATATTATAGTGCCCGTGCAACAAAATGTATATTATTCCGTCTCGCGAGAGACGAGTCAAACCGCTGCACGTATACGCGCATTTTCTGTATGTGTTTTTGTCGCGATACAATGAAAAACCGCCGATATGTTTTTGGCGAATATTAGTTAGATATTATAATACTTTTTCGTTTCGGCTTGACCAAATTTAGCAATAATAATATACGAAGGATACGAAACGAACAATGGTCGCGCGCGCGGAGGGAACCTCATATTCTCGCGACGACCGTTGCGCGTGGGACCCGAACGGGCGTGGGCCACATTGTAAACGACGACCGCGAACGTTTTGCACATGCACGCGGCAAATATATATATATATATATATATATATATATTATATGTTTATGTATATGTATGTATATACGTATATACATGTATATATATATATACGATATCCGCGCGCGCTGTTAAAAAGCCTCGCAAACGTTTATCGTTTTTCCCATTCAGTTGCTCCAGCGCTCCGGTCCGACCAACAACCTCTTGCGGCACATTCCTCGGCACGGGCTTCATCGTTCATCCGTCGCTAACAGGTAAGGCGTGTATCATAAAATAAATTTATCAATCATTTTCATTACGTCGTCCATAACTGCAGCATCGCGTTGCATTATGGTATTAGCGTGCGGACGAATGCACAAACAATAAACACGTAGGTACACCGCCGGTTGCTATAAATATAAATGTTATCACAACATAGCGATGTAGGAGAATACCGTAATATTATGCGCGTACATGGACACTGTCGTACAATTTTTTTCGCCGCGTAAACGTTGCAATAATGAAGGGTGTGCGTATGTATACGACTATACTATTAACAGTTTTTCAACTTACAACAAACATTATTGTACACCTACGGGCTACGAGCCTACGACCTACCACCCAGAGTTCTGTCTTAACATAATATCATCGATCGATAAGGCCACAGCGGTACTTAAATCTTTTTCAACGGTTAAATATCATCATGATATACGACCTGCGGCGGTTTTATAGTATATTATATTATATGCAGATTGATTTTGTAAATACTCGCGCACTTGTGAATTAAATCCCATTAGCTTATTATAATCAAATAAACAATATTGACAAACGTATATACTTCGCGCCTACAGGTAGGTACTTATCACGCGCACACCAATACAATATAGATACTTGCACATAATACATTTGATTTAAATATAGTAATATGCTTTTATTCGATATCGGTGCGGGTAAACGAGTCGATTAAAAAATATTATTTTGAATTGTCTTGCGAAATTGTACGGGAAATATATTTTTATAATATCAAGTCAGTACTTATATCTTAAGATTTGAAAATACGTCGTATAGGTATTTTACATGCACTTTTACCCCATACTTATGACGAATTTAAATTAAAAATAATTTTATGGTTACAATAATTGCATATTGCTCTAAAAGGCGCAGAGATAGTATCACTATTGTGGACTATATAGGTTTTAAAAACTTATGAACATTATTACAACGTTTCAACATATTTTAATAATATACCTTTATGAGAAGATTAGGTATATTATTTTCACAATTTAACAGTTGAAACACTCACACATTTCTGATTCTACTACATTTTTTATGTTGAACCGTTAACAGCAGACAACCATATTATTATTTAAAATTTATTAGCGATTTAGTTTTTACTAAAAAGGACATACACTGAGTAGTCTATACAAACTGTTGTAGTCAAATTATTGTGAGAGAAAGCTGCGCACTATAACCGCAGAACAACCGTTATTGTCAATAAAATAATAAATAGTAGAGATAAAATGAAAAACATTTTTTGTAGCTATCCATAAATGCATGATACTTATATCAAAGATTTTGAAGCTGTTTATACTAAGTTTAAAATTTAAATCCGGATAATATATTAAATATATTAATAATATAATTATCCGGATTATTCAATTCAATTTTGCTGTTCGATGTCTCATTTTTAAATTCTTATTATATTTAAATTCTTTAACAAACATTTTTGAACGGGTATATTATATTTCTGACGCATTCAGCTACCAGTGTTGTTTTGTATTTAGCAATAAAAATATTTAATTAATCTGAATAATCCGAATAATCCGGATATGGGATACTACGACAAATCCGGTTTTGAATATTCGAAAAATTCAGATATGCAGATTTGATGCCCATCCCTAATTTAAATGCTGTTAATGGGATCTATATATGTTCAATGGAAAGTGAAAAAGGCCTTAGCTGATTGTTAAGTGCACATCAATACTTAATGTAATAAAACTTGAACGGTAAAATAAATATTAGAACTATTATTTAAAAGCAGGTAATCCCCAAGTATTTACATATACGTTAATACGGTTTAAATCAACAAATAGGTACCTAATATTGATTGTCGAGTTGAATACGGGGCAATGTCGCGGCTCATCATAAAATAATAAATCAATATTGATATGTTTGTAAAAAAATAAATAAAATTGTATACAATACAGCGTCAAGGTCCTCGCCACATAATAATATTATTGAAAATATATCAACTATAACACTATTGTAATTTTTAGAAAAAAATGAAAATATTATAATAATAGTATGAATAGGTACATGTAGTATAATACAGTGTTACCAATAAAAATAAATAGTCGACCGATTAGGGTCCACACCAGTCACCAGTAATAATAATAATAATACTAATAATACTACTATTACTACTACTAATAATATATAGAGGGTTTGACCAAAAATGGTCATATCAAGGAAAACGCGTGTTCGAAACGGCCCACTTGCGATGGTCCAGCCCACGTAAATTTCATGTACCCATACCGTGTGTGACGTGTGTGTGTGCGTGTGTATACACATATATTAAAAAATAATGCGAACGCGTTTCCGATATAAAAGAAAAACGCTACTTCCCCTCATAATCTCTCTCTTCCCATTCCTCATCACCCTTTATATTGTTCTACGATCTTTTTACACGACCACCGCAAACACCTTCGCACCGTGCAACCTTAACCTGCCCGCCCCCGCAATCCAAATGTCCCAATTGAGCTCGTACGACACTGACTCATATATCAAATATAAAAAATACATTGTAATTGGCACGGAGGCTTACTTATTATAATATGCAGTCGAACACTTTCTACGGTTTACTATGCAAGTTCGGCAAATTAACTTCATCTCTCGCTCTATGACTGCCTGGAAATGTTCTCATTTTTATTAGAATACAATACAACTTGAACATTATATTATGCGTACGATTTTTTTTTTTTATTATTATTGATCCAATATTACATCACCACCGGTTGTCGCTACTATATATTATATATTATATGTATTTTGAAATTTTATTTGCATATTTCTGATTTTTTTTTTCGTTTTAATAATAAGTTCAAAATTTTCAGTCTTTTCCTTTTTATAAATATTAGTATTATATAGTATTTTATAAAACTAATAATTTCTAAACATAATAAATTATTTAAAAAGTTAGTAAATCAAGAATTATCTGTATTGAAATACGAATTGTAATAATTGTAATAATTTTCGTATCATAATTTACAGATTAGAATTACTATCAATCACAATAAATTATCTCAGGTATTCCATTCTCATCTGTTCATAATGAACTGTATAGGACTGTATTGGCTATTGGCTATATTGGTAGTTTGGTAAAGTATATATACTGTAATATTGTATATATTTAAGTGAGTGGATAACTATAATGGTGTACTGTTTTAGTGTTACATATTTTATAATACTTTTACCTTTGTAGTTTAATTGAATATTATATTTTTTTTGCTCGTAACATTTATTTGTGTTTTATTATATAAATTAATATTATATTGTTTTTTAGAACACTCTGCACACTACCAAACTTTAGTAGTGAAAATTATGTTCAGACTTTTACCCAATGACGATAATATGATAACTACTATATAATATATATGTATATATAATTAGTTGTCAGAGTAACGCAGGTAGACGCATTTATCTTGTTTTATTGTGTGCGAGGAATTACATATTATGCGATATGAGAGGCTTATAATATTATTAATTTCGGTTGATGGCTATACAAATACATCTCATTTTTTGTTGACGACTTTTATAAAACACCATGATTAAGTTGTTATTACCAATACTTAAACAGTCGAAAAGTATGAAGTATGATTTAAAATAGATATATTATAATTTGTTTTCAATGATTATTGGAGTGAATGTTGACTGTAAATTGTGTATATATCAGAATGAAATCAGAACAATTTTGTTTTGGATCAATCGACAATAATACTAGAAAACTTAGTACCTAATGTATTTAAATATAGTATTATTGCAATAATAATTAATTGGTTTTAAATGGTATGACTGGTATGTGAGTTATGAAAAGGAATAAGTATTACAATCTTAAGTATTACTTTTGTCGATTTACAGGTAAAATTAAATAATTTTGTGTCATAACGATTTGAAAGCAAAAGATTATACGGGTCAAATTAATAAGATATTATGTTATGAAATTTTACTGTATATTATACAGTATACATATGAATTACATTTTCCTATAGGTTGTAGAAGTTGTAGTGCGTTGCTTGTAGCTTATAATAAAAGGTTTAAAAACAATTAACGACTACTATTTAATCCAATAATTTAAATTAAATTAATATAGTATAGCGTATTAAGTACCTAGGTAAAGGCATCAATTTGGAAAAAAATGTGAAGAATAAAGCGCGCATAATACATTAAATAAAAAAGAAGCCAAAATACGTTTAAAAATTTACCACCTTGGACATGAGATTTAAAACTAAACATCGAACTACTCAACTTCAACAAAAATGAAGTATAAACAATGTCATTATACTAATAGTTAGTGACGCCTTTAACACCTTAGCCCTTATTATTCATTTTTTTATTATTGCACACAAAAACCCCTTTATCACCTAAAAAATTCAAACCATGTTCATTTAACCAGAGAAGTTCTTTATTTTAAGGATATGAATTGTATTAGACTTTTAATATACTTAAACTATGTTAACCAAATAATATTTCAATGTTAGCACTTTTTATTTTTCTATTTACTAACAAATTATTGTATGATATTCAGATGAATTCCGGTGAATTTTTAAATCTTCTGGTGTTCTTGTGTATTGGAACTCTCTCGTCTCTTATTGCGCACGTTTATAGATAATTATTATAGCTATACTCATATTACAGTAACTATAAAAGTCAAATAAGTATGAATAATATGAAATGTCTAAATAATTTAAGGTTTTTATGTATTAACAGTATAATATCTTAATGAAATATATCAAAAGATACTAAAAGTGTCCTTTTTCAAAACAAAATATATATGATATTGCTATGCTATACATTATTTAAAAAAATAAGAAATTCAAGCATAATATGTTACAGTTATACACTTACATTATATTAATACATTTTTTTTTATAATCAAGCAATTATATAAATTACTGGTACGTTTATTTCTAGTAACTGTATTGTATAAATTATATAAATAATGATTATTAATGAAGCACTACTACATATATTATGAATACATGTTGACATGTTGTGCACCTAAGATTCTTTATTCTCTTTGTTTCTTTAGTGGACCAACTGAGATCCAATAAATATGGATGGCAATTAAATACTTATGAACACTTTACACAGACTCGAAAATATTTTAAATTTCACGTAATAACAAAACTTATAAATAAATTATAATGAAAAATACACAGATGGGCCAGTGAATAAACCAGACATTTTACAGGTAGAACATAGTACGCCTAAGCACCCATAGTACTGCCACTGATCTTCAGTTTTAAGAATATTCGTATAGTTACCACTTCATGTAACACAATACATTACGCAATCCGCAAATAACTTTAATTACTATCGTATTTTAATAGCTTCACTAATGTCAATAAAAAAATTTTATCTATTTTTTTTTATTATTATGTAATTCGGCGTGTAATTAAATAATAATTGATTATATAGCGTTTATGTTGTCCCATTGTTTGATCTAAACGCAAGATGAAGAGAAACAACATATTTGAAAGATTAAAAACTATTATAATTTGCTATCTTAAATTTAGGTTGAAATGTTCAGTTAATAGATGCTTAACGAGGAGTTTGTATCGTAGGTACTTACAATACTTATACGTTAATTCATGTCATAAAGTGTAATGACGCGCGAGTTGCGAATATTACACCAACAGTCTACCCTACAGGTGATAATTAGTAATAAGCATAATAGACAATAGTCAATAGTATAATAAAAAGTAAATAATGATATTATATCAACATAATATATTATTTGTATATGTTTAATCTCGGTACCCAAGTGAAAAATCTTAACTCATTTATAGACAAATAAAACAATTATGTAATTTCAAAAACAATGAATTTATGTTTAAAAACATATGCAACATTAGTATCTTATATAATTATACAGAATAACATCAAATTACTAACAATCAAATTTAATCAAATTCAATTTCTTTTTATAAGGTTCTTTGTAGTTGTGAATAAATATATATTGGGCGTGGATTTTTAATTAACTTAGAACTTACAGTAATCTGTTATATAGCTATAATTGCTTAATTTTATAGTAGGTATTTAGATGTTGACGTAATAGATATTTGTTTTTACATGGTTTAGTATAGTGTCCTTGCGACCATTCTTTTAATATTAAAATAGTGCATATTTATATATGTATATTTAAATTTATAAAGTGCATATTTTAATCATAATGTTATAGAAATAAAATTTTGAACATCAATTTGACAGGTTTTAAATCATATTTTAATATTATTTTATATTTACACATAAATTAAGTAGCAAAAATTCAATGTAAAAACCTCATTGTGAAAATGTTAGTATACTATGATATAATATTATAAATTATAATATACAAGATATAATACCTCACAATCATAGAAAGAATATCATTTACAAATTCTAAAATTTCATCATAAAATAAGAATTTATACATTAATAAGTACCTAAGAATTATCTTCAAAATTATTTCTTAGTTTCAATTTGTTTAACCTGAAAATTAAAATGTATACCTAATATTTTTTATTGTAAGCACGATACATATACATAATCTAGTAGGGTATTGTTTGAAATAGATATGTAACAAAATCAACTAAATGTATATTCATATTTTTGTAATAAATGCGGAGTTTTTTGCTTTTGATATTGGAGGGTTTAGTTAAACCGTTCGTTCAAGATCATATTTTAGTCTAATCTCACCCAAGTGACCCTCTGATATCGTTATTCAATATATCAGCTACATTGGCAAAACGAAAATCACTTCCGTTCCTTCAACCTTGCCACGTATTTTAAATATGTTACATCAACACTTCGATATAGATATTAGATCAAAAGTCCTTGATATATCTTATATTTATATTCCTTAAATGTTGATGTAGAACTTAAAAATCGATTTTCAGGTTACCGGCTGTACACTATTGTATACGTGAATGTATAGGCACCTATATAATATATTATTTCGAGTATTTCGTCACAACTCCGCAATCAAAATAATAGTTTGCATGTCACTGGGCAGTGATGTGATAAACGTCTTATTCCATTAAACTGCACGTATATATACTTACTTGATGAACATTTTGCATTCCTTTACGTTTTAATGCCTATTCCGTCGTCGTCAAACTTTGATACAATTAATTTCGATTCACTTATGTCGGTTTTTAACACGTTCCTCTTGTAAAGGAATTCGTTCTGTTATTCGTTCTTTAAAAAAAAAAAAGGATTTGTTCTTTTGCCATTTCTTTGGAAAATTATCGAGTTCTTTTTTTAGTTCCAAATCAAAAAAAAAAGGGAAAAATAAATTATCACTTTTATAAAAATTCTTTTAAGTACCTCCTTTACATTTAATTTGTCGTTCATATTACCAATGTAATATATTGATTATTGTACATATTAAAGCCCTATATAGGCACTTCCAATTCCCAAGTCCTTATTTGCATTATAAACGATTTTATTGTTCAATCTTAATGCTAATATCCATCAACGCGACGACAACGATTTATATGTATAGTAACTTATAAGTTATAACTTAAAGTTATACAGTGAATAGTGATTATATAAGTTATAACGATTAACGTTAATATCAATATTCAATATAATATGCACTTGTAACTTTTATATTTTAATTTCAATTATTGTCATAGCATCTGTAAATTGAGACTTGAAAAGAATGAAAAATATCGTTATTTTTCCTTGAAAAAAGGAATTAGTTCAACGTACCATTCTCTAAGAAATAATTCGTTCCAGGAATTCGTTCATCCTTTTATAACTCTTTCCTTTTAAACACTGATCTATGTACTCTTACCAATGTTCTAAACGCTGTAGTTTTTATAAAATCCGCACGTAAATTTTCAACCGGGATCGCCCGAATTAAAATAGTTGTACATTTTGTCTTTTAAAATTAATCACGCAGTATATAATATTATGCATATGGTCTCCGATGTCTCCAATAACCCCACAGAAATCCTCTCATAGCCAAACTCTACGCCAACGTACTGTCTGCCAAGTGTCAACCCACAACGAAGGTTAAAATGAAAATGGTGCAGAGACCTATTACTTTGTGAGATAATAAATGTGTAATTATATAATCATGTACGTTTTTATTCAACGCATACATTCACGTCGCGGGTGCTACTGCTGGGTGCTTTCCCTTAACTTTCTTTCACTCATTATTGTAACTCTATATCAAACCTACTCACTGTGCAGATCTTGTACGTAGACATATTAACTAAATAGAAAAAAATCTCTAATGAACACGCGAAATGATGTACAAAAATGTATAACGAAACTTTATACATATAACATACACATACTGTTAAAAAAGTAAACTATTTTAATATTATTATAAGATTATTTTTCGAACAACTCGCAACATATAATACACGTATTGGGCGAATTCTGATTCTGAACTGCAGACAAGTACAGCTACTGCATGTACATAATTTATATTCATCAGGATAATTATCATTTTCATCTCGGGTTGATGTATTATTAAACTACACATTAACTATATTATAATATTTCTATATATTTATCATAATCTGTTTTTTCTCCGGAACAGTTTTTATTTTACCTTTCTAAAAAATGACTAATTTGATAATATAATAAATTTTATGTCGTTATGATTCGTTATTTTTTTCTATGATCTTAAATACGGATACTTGTATACGAATTGAGTATTTAAGTATTTAATTTATTTTTATGTAGCACACGACCATGCCACAAAGATAAATAGTATGATGCAATAGACTAGGTTAATAATATAGGTAGTCAGGTAGACAATTCTGAATCGAATGAGAATTATGTGTTCGTAGTCTAATTTAGTGTGATATGTGCACGTAGTTCGGAGAGTACACGAGTACACGTAACAGCGAGTGCAATTTATCTTTATGATTTATTAATAACGACAATGTCATATTGCCACACCGTCGCGAGTTTAACAAATCTATGAATATAAACGTACCTAGTTCCGAGTTTTAGATAAAGCCATATATGTTTTAATATATTAACTATTAACTAATAATAATATTTTTTTATAATTATTAAACCATCATAGTTTTTTACAAAAAGCTTTTTTTTTAAAAAAAAAAAAAAAAAAAAAATAGGAGCTCCCACGGTCGCCATTTGCGATAGAGTTGATTTTTACTTTTTAGTGGCGCCCCATTGTGCCCATGACTTTAATTAAAATATTATGCATAAATTATTTTCAATTGTCTGACGAACGAAAGCCACGATCGCAATAGCCAGGCGAGAATTTGATTTAAAAGTGCTTATACATTGTAAATCGAGACATTGGGCTGAAATAAAATCTGAGTACAATAAACGCCTGCAAGTCGGCCATTTTCGTTGTCCTTTGTATTATGCGCGATAAGAGTACATATAAATTACGTAAAACGGTAGAACATTGATGTTTTATTATTTTACTATGTGGGACTATTTGCAATATATATCATATACTCATTTCATCTATGTATATGAATTATGCACACTTGTCTCGTACAAAAATTGCGCCGAAACGACATGGTATAATATTTGGTTAAAACGCAACGATGAGTCTATTCGAACGCAAATCGCGTGACTATTATCAGTGATATTTAGCTGGATGGTACGGACCTTATCGTTGCACATAAACATACACACATACAAAAGATATGCGTATAGATTTAAAAAAAAGCTGCTTGTCAAAAGGCCAAAGTTTGAAGTTTTTTTTTCGTCGTCGAACAGAGTCAAAGGTCATTGGAGAAATAGGTCGATTGTTTGTAGATATCATACTATGTATATAGTTTTAACAAAATTATTTTTAATTTTAATAGAAGTTGCTATACATTGCTCAAGTGTGAGAGAATTAAACGATTAAACGAGTCAAAAACATGCATGAAGTAAAGGAAAGATGATATTAACTATTTTTTACTGTAGCTAATAGTAATTCATGAACTTATAGTGTTAACTTAAAGTGTTTGTTCCAGTTCGCATTAATGTAAGAAAAATGAAGTTTGGATTTGTTTATATTTTATTTTTAACACATTGGTATTTGGTACAAATTTATTAAAAATTCATACCTCGCTCGATTATATGAACCAATTTGGACCATTGGTTTAACTTTCAATAAAAGTATTCTGTTCGATATTGCAAATATTTTCAAGAAGAAAACACTTCTTAAATAATATAATATATAAACTAAAAAAGTATCTAAAAAAAAATTAAAAGATTTTTTGTGAACTTAAATGTAGTACCTATTTATTTATATATATATTTTTAATTCGCTTTTATTAGCTGTTTTAGAGTAATCGTTGCAAGGGTCGCGCCCAGGTGATTATAGGTCACACATTTTTTTAATAGGTATTATTCGAATGACCTTTTTTTATTTTTTTTTAGGATGCATTAGAATCGCGAATTTTTATGTTTGGTACGTCTCGTAAATGTTATTGCAGTATAAAATATAATATTTTACTACTTCGAATTCGAATTTTTTTATTTGTCTATAGGAATCTAAAAAATGCGTGACCATCATGTAATTTATTTACCTAGAGAATCGTTCAAATGGTTGTAAAATACGCGTGTATATAATATATAATATGCCTATTATATACCATATACGTATTATCATTATTATTATTAGTATTATTATTTATATTATTAATTTAACAGCGTTCCGTGCTCGTACATAATTTGTCGGAAAACGATGCAAGTTAAATTAATTTCTATCTCGTACTGTGCTAGTTTTCATATATAGATTGAAAATCGATTTGCTAGCACTATTATGTCACGCAATAATATTCATTTTTCTCGCAGACTTTGTAACGGGCCGCGAATAAATATATTATAAAAAGTACATTTATACCTTATGGCTTTTATGCTTATAAAAATAAAATAATATTGTGTAAATCATTATTCCCTTCTGACTTCTTTTCGTTATACGTATTTAAGTAAAGGTTCCTAATACATACCTACGTATATAATAATATGGGTAAATCTTTTCCATGACCCGAAAAAAACCTTGAAAAAGCTATCAGAAACATCAATAAAGCCAGCTACATTGCGGTAAATTACAACAAATTAAATAAATTTCGTTCAATTTAATTTAAAATTTTATATTAATGTTTGAAACTATAAAATAACAATAAAAATTATATGGTGCTAGTGACATCATAATCGGTTAAAAATCTATTAAATAAAATGAAATAAAAATCGCACAATAATTTTACTGCGTATAGTATTCGCTTAAGATAAATTATTTTATGCATTATTATAAGACTTTATAGTACGTGTAAGGTCGGCAAGATTTGTATTTTGGCAAAAGCCTCTGAACTATAATATATACATTAATATTTATTAATAGAAAAAAATACACTTATTAATTTCACATTTAAAAATGTTTTGATTTTTTATATCTATAAATTATTGGACAGGAGTAGAAACTAGAAGTACTATCTTAAAAACAAACCAAAATTGTTGGACTAAAACTACGCGTAAATCCATGAACACACACACATATATATATATATATATATATATATAAAAATATATATATATATATGTGTGTGTGTGTGTGTGTGTGTGTGTGTAAAATATTATTATTAATAAGCATTATTAAGACTTTTAGATAAATGGTTGAAATGTCTGATGTACATTTTAGCTTTTTACAACTACATGTTAGCTACTTAGAGACTTAGAGTTGTACATCATTATAAATTGGATTTACAATAGTTATTTTGGTTACGAAGTTTATAGTTTTATTGGTAACGTTATTTTCATCAAGAGCTTTTTCTAAGTTGTTCGGTATGGTGGTATGTCTCCAGGTGTAAGCAATTTTTTTTTTTTGTATTTAGGGAACTTTAATATTATGTGTTACATAGTTCAAAGTTCAATTCGCTATAATAATACTATGTATAATGAATTTTGGATCTTAAATATTTAATATATTACGATTTAATACTGTTATCACTCATAAAAAAATGAACTCATCGAATATCATTTTTATGATTCAAGGTAGCATTATAAAAAAAAAATATTCAATTAAAAATGGGTGGATTAAAACAGAGTCAATGGACACCAACTAAAAGACGTGGCCCAATAGCTGCTGAATTTTCTGGTCCTGGACCAGCTGCAGTAGCACTGCCAACACTCGTCGGTGAGTTTTAAAATTTTATATTAATTATTATAATAAACCATATAAAATAAATGTTAATATTTCTTTCTATATATTAAAACTGAACGGTTACAAATACTCTTCATATTTCAAAACTGCGTACTCAAAATGCACAGGAGAGAAGAGTAGATATTAATATATTGTATTAAATGTGTCATAATATAATATGATAAAATACTATAGTTAACAATTGGTGATTGCTAAATGCAAGGGCTAATTAAATATTTCTCTTACGGCGTTATACCTAACTTAATATGCCTTCAAGACCTAAAAAATATATTAAAAATTTCTAAGTACCTATCAATTCCCTTAAAATATTAGAAATAATTAAACGTAGAATGTACTTATTTTTTTACTCCATGCCTAAATGACATAATAATTATTGTTATCTGTTATAGATTATATTGCATAATCGAAAAATTAAGAAAAAAAAGATACGCGACAGTTTACTCTGTATACGTAACGCATAATCTAATATACAAAAACAAAATTGTATATGTATTGATATATAACTAATGATTAATTGCGTACGGATCATCATATGGTTTCACATGCATTGCAAAATGTTGTTAACTATCCATATTAATTGTAATATTATATAATCAATAAAGTTCGTGACATATAGTTTGTTTTAGTTCAATAAAATTAAGACTAAATCTTGTGTAATCATTATTTAAGTGAAAACTACAAAGTTGTAAATTATGTAGCCCTAACTTATTACGTAATGTATATTATGTTGGTAACTATATATTACATATACAATACAGTAAGAAAGCCTTTTAATTTTTAGTCTATTCTAATTGTATTATTTTTACATTTTGTGAAATTTGTTAATTATTTTTTTACAGGGAATCTAGTACCGGAATCTAAACGTGGACGTGCTCCAGCTTTCAGTTTTGGTGCTAGGTATGTTGTACAATTGTTTTTACTGACTTTGGGTCTCATATTCAGATTTTTTAAAAATTTAAAAAACATTACAAGATATAAAATTGTATACTGATCTTGTGAAAAAAATAAGAACACGAGTTAATTCAGAATTTTAATATTACATATTTTCATTTGTTAATAATTTAATATTATTTACTAATATACCTATTGATAGGTATTAGGTTATGTATGTTCCTACTACCTATGTATTACTTATAATAGTTCTCGTTTCATTTACATAGACACAACGAAAAAAATGACAGCGCGGGACCTGGACCAGGCCAATACAACATCACTGGACTGAGCGCAAAAGGTTAGAATAATATCAATCCCATAAATACTATAATCTTATAAATTGTATACTTAACATAACCTATATTCACGTAAGTACGTGAATATAGGTTATGAATTTATGATACATTAAGGAACTTGATTACTTTGTAATTATTGAACTGTGTCAAACTTCAAATGAACGTTGAAGGCTAAATACTAAACTATCAAAATATTTATCATATAAAATATGATGACCAAAAATTCAATCTAAACTTTGATTTAAAGTAAAATTAATTTTATATAGGTATTTTATTTTATATTTATCTTAAACAAATTCTTGAATCTCAAATCTAAATTTACCTTAAATATGTTGAGTAACCATATTGCTGGGATTACCCTGTTACTATTGTTAACTTATAGCTAACTTTAAGTTACCTTTAGTTTATGCGTTGAGAATTCACGTTAGACTTATATATTCTATTGAGCTGTGGTAATATAAAAACAGTTCCAACTCAGTCTCTCGGTGGAAAAAGGGGGAAAAAAGACTTATATTCTATCAAATTGACTACCAAAGGCTTTTATTAAAAGTAACAATCATTAAAATATGTAAATATAACTTTTAATCCGTAATTTTAATTATTGAAAACCCTCCGAAATAACTTACTATAAGTTAGGTCATTTTTGTTTTTTTTAGTTAATATCTTTTGAGTTGACTGTTTGTCTAACTGTGTACTATGTAGTCATTTAGATGATTATTGTATAATATTATTGAGCTTAATGTCATTGAAAATACGTCGTTGTATTCAAATAAAGTTGCTAGTTAACATACATATGATAAACGGCTATAAGCTTCAAACAAACTTTAGAGAATTATTATTATTATTATTACACATACTGCAAAAAACATAATCCATATTTATCTACTTAGTACTCCTATAATATTATCATGCCGTATTCGCGTTTATAATAATTTACGAATATACCTGTACCTGTACAGTGTACATACCTTAACTGTATGTCAGTAGCGGATCTAAATGTCACACAAAGGTCAAGGGGGGAGGACGAATTTTCAAAAATTAAATCACTATTTATAATTTGTATAGAAGACTAATTATTTGCATTATTTTCTCGAAAAAACTAATTCAATATGTCAAAAAAATAATTTATTTTTACAAAAGAAGCCTACTTAACTAATAATGTGTAATATTAAATATATAGCTGCAAAATTAAATCAATGCATCTTTTGTTCTCCTTGAAAAAACCTATCTATAACATCTTCCACATTTAATTTGATGTTCCTGTGGATGTGGAAAAACGCTAAGCCAGTCAAACGTTCTTCTCCCATACGAGGCCTCAACCAGGTTTTTAATCTAATACATTTAAAGCAATAGACAATAATATAATAATTTTTTTTATCAATTATAAACTTGAAAATTCAAATATATATATGTGTCGTATTCATATCGCGTTATTGTCCGTTTCACGAAATGGACAACGTTTGCATCCATTTCACGACATGGAATCGCGATTTCTCCACTTCACGTAATTAAACGATATGGATAATATTTCGAGAAATGGATACCTAAACTGTCATCAACGGAACTTATTCCGTCATTTGGATGTCCAAATAGCGAAAATTAAAAAAGCTTAAAAAATCTGAAAACACTATCTTAGTAAAATACAAACTAGTATGCAATTATATGAATATAGCTGCGCTGTTGGCTTGGTGTGACAATCATTCTTATCTGTTCTATCATAAACGACAGTCACAATATTACTTTTAGGTATTATCTGTTTTATAAACTGTTTATCAGTTTTGTTGTCGTCAAAAAGAAAAAAAAGAAAAAAGAACGATCTATAAACTGTTTTACAAATATAAGTACTTTAATACATACTATTATTTATTTGAACAAACGATTAAGAACTTTTTAACAACTTAAAAAACGATGATTTTTTAAGCTTTTTTAATTTTCGCTATTCGGACATCCAAATGACGGAACAAGTTCCGTTGATGACAGTTTAGGTATCCATTTCACGAAATATTATCCATATCGTGTAATTACGTGAAGTGGAGGAATCGTGATTCCATTTCGTGAAACGGACAATAACGCGATATGGATGCGACATATATATACACATTTGTGTTTATATAATTTTATATAATATATCAACATTTTAAAATGTCTTATTTGATATTTACAAATACATATTATTTTAACTAATTATCAAGGCATCATGCTGTTATGTATATATTAAAACGGCCCCAGGGCCCCCCTCTAGTATGCACCACTGATGCTGTGTATGAAATTTTCATCATCATCATCGTATGACAATATCTCCGTAACGCTTGTGTGTCCTGCACAGGCAAGGACACGCCGCCGGCCGCCACGCTGCACTCGAGGCCCAAGGACGCGAGACCGGACAACTTCCCGGCGCCGGGCGACTACAACCCGGAGAAGGCGGAGAAGGTGATCCACGAGCACTCGCCCCAGTACACGTTCGGGCTGAAGACGCAGGTGGACAAGCCGAACCCGAACCCGGCGCCCAACGTGTACAACATACCGACGGTGATGGGCGCGGCCAAGGAGGGACACTTCAGGGCGGCCCCGTCGTTCAGCATCAGCGGCCGCACCAAGGAGTTCCCGGACGGGCGGCTGCTCAACCCCGGCCCGGGCGCCTACAACGACGTGAGCGCGGACAGCATCAAACCGAAATCGCCGGCGTACACGGTCAGCGCCCGGTACAACATGCCCGGCGACAGTTCCCCCAGACCCGGCCCGGGGGCTTATTCCCCCGAAAAGGTTAGTGTCGGTACGATTCAACTATATACGGTGTACGATGTGATAATTGGGCGACACATACGGTATATTATGCGATGTATATACATATATCAAATAATATATATTTATATATACCTATAGGTACCGGCAGTGGCGTATTTTCAAAAAAATTTATGGGGGGGGGGGGTGTCTAAAAAATAGTTAGGTAAGTAAAAATTAATGTTTTCTGTACCGACAGTGCAAGCCATTTATGTCTTTTGAACCTTTTTATTTTCTTCTTGGGGTGGTCGAGACCCGTGACCCGTGACCCCTCCTTTCTCGAAAATACGCCACTGGGCACCAGTGACGTGATACTAACCTAACTTAACCTGCCAACCAAGTTTGGGGTAGCGAACACGTTTATATATATTATGCTTTACTATCTCCCATAATAAGCAGGAACAGCAGGGAGGGGGGCTATGGAGCTAAAGTCATTATTCTAACATTTTTTTCCCCTACCTTTTTCAATACTTTATGATTGTTGGTAATTGATGAAGAATAAACAAATTTAATTTTAACAAAAATTTGTTTTCTGACTTAAGCTCATAAAAACTTAAAACACTATTTGCGTCTATACCCTCCACACAACCTCCTTATAACATATTATATTTTAGAACCTAAATTAAAATTAATATGGAAATTAACAAACAACATTTCTTTCTTCTGATAACTGATTAAATACATCTATAAGTAATAAGTACGCACTGATGCGGAATTTTAAATTATATAAAGATTTTTGGGGTAACAAAATTATACCCTCGGGACCCCGTATAAATTTTTGAGGTCGCAACCACTACTCCAGAGTTACGCTACTGATTGTACCTACCTACATTATTAATATGTCCTAACTGAATCCGTCTTACCCACAGAACACTGCGTTGAAAAAAATAGAACATCCTCTATACTGCAACGAACTCTTTGTCTAAAAAATGATCAAAACACCAGCTCTATTCAAAACACGTATTATATAGATAATAGCTTAGCCCAATGTTTCTTAAGCTGTGTTCCGCGGAGATCACTTCAGGATTCCAATAAACTTAAGTGCTTTTTTTCAAAATTTTCAAGAAAATTACTTTAAAAAATCTAACTTGAGATTAGTAGCGGATAGTGAGGGGGGAAAATTGTTGTATATTAAAATTAAATAATAATGTATACACGATCTATAATCTATACCGTATGTTTATTGATACACATAATTATTGTAAGCAATTATTTATTTATTTTTATTTTCACATAAATGAAAAGAAAATAGGGATTTCATGATAAAAATGAACATCATGAAAAGGGTTCTACAGATTAAAAAAGTTTAAGCAACACCTGGCTTAACCTAACCTTACAAAAAAAAGAAATCTAATGATATTGCAGCATTTTTTGCGTCAAATTATAATTATTTATATCAGTAAATATATCTATTTAATATATATTGCCCAAAATTACTAAAAGATTTTCTCATCCAGGTACCAGGTGTAAATATCCAAGTACTTACCTTATCATTTGACGTCCATCACAGACTGCAGTTCTTCTCTTTAAACCCATATATGGCCATATTATCGGAATAAGTACTAGCCTATTATTAGGTGATTTTCATCTCATCAGTCGTCCCAACACCTTGGATTGTTGGTTTTGCTGGCACCGGTACGCAGCGGGAAGAACTGATAGAAATCTTACGAAAAACCACGCGTGATACGGTGTTTTCGTTGCAGTTAAATAGGTACACTTCACAGTCCGCAGGCGTCATTAAGACCATCCATAGGATTTTTTATAAAAATCGACTATTCTACGCGTGGGTGCTATCCACGAATTTCCGATAAGGTCTCTAGGCGCGACTAGGGCCCTACGGTTTTCGATGCTTTCAATCACGGTAGATTATCTATCGTGCTCTCCTCAATCATTGTTCATAATACTATTATAGCTCATAGGGGCACTGAATAGGTAAATCCGACCTTGGCAACTAAGGGGACGGTAATTATTGTAAAACATAATATACCCAATATAATATATTTAAGAATTGTACTTATATTTGATCCTAAACAATAATTATATCTATGTGTACATACAATATGCATAGATAGGTTTGTTTTCCTAAAGTTTTTTCTCAAAAAGAAAACATCGAATGGTCACATATTGATTTATTTTAATCCGAAAAGTCAAAAGTTCATTTTAATAAACAATAGTGCGTTTAGATAAATATTATTATTATTTTATAGGGTAAACAATTAAAGCAGTGTTCACACTAGGTTTTTATTTATTAATAACCCTAGCGTATACATTTAATACTACTCGTCAAATGCCATCTTATCAATGGTGGCATTTTTGCGACTTGTGCGTGGTCTGTTGTGACAAAAGAAAAAACAACCACTTGCTTTTGCGTTGTTTCTTACGGAACAAGCTCTCACTAATATGCATCATCATGTTATACATCCGTCATCCTGACTATAAAATATCAATCTGTCATACTACGTCTCCGAGACCTACTCGAATTAACTTCAACTACATCTCAATCGATGAAATACTACTTGACATGCGGACTCGGACTGTGCGACCTGTCACCGCGATTTGGTGTAACACCGTAACCGGTATATCAAGCAATCAATCAACCCACCCGATTCAGAGGCATCAGTAACAGTTATAGCTTACGCCCAAATGCCCAATTAAATTCTGGAAAACTAAAACCATTGCATCTGTACATGTTAATTATCTATTGAAGCTGTAAATCATGCCATACTCCATAACCATGAATATTCACAAACCGATCAGTGGTAACTATAGTAAACCTAAACTTAGACAGGAAAATGGCCGTCGCTACGCAATTGTTGTAACGATGAACAGAGATCTATAGTACTTGACATTATCTCGCTTTTAAGTTTTTTTTTTTAAAAAATCACATCTATTAAAATTATTATATTTAAAAATGAGACCCGAAGATGTTGGGGCCAGTGCTCCTTTCGCCCAGTAGCATACAATAAACTACCTATATAATTTCTCTAAATCCTCCACTAAAGTACAAGTATATTATTCAAGTTTAACTCAGCTGTAAATGACGTATATGGTCATAACTAGGTACACTTTAAAGTTTCAATTGAATAGGTATGAATAACGCGGAAGCGTGGTGTTGAACTCCGAATATTTTCCAAAAAAATTAAGCAACCCCATCATTAACGAACCATTGAATTGTGCTAATCCATCGTTAATATTAAATGAGTGGATACTTAATTTTCATTTCAAAAGTAGAGCCTGGGCTTGAGTTTTTTCAACTTTACCAGCTAGATTCTTCATACTACATAGCATTATAGTCCTCAGAATAATCTAATGCGTAGGTAGTCAAACATGACAAAAGCCGTACAAGTATAAGAGTACCCTCTGATATATATGGACCTGACCTTCAGTTCCCTCCCTTCCAAATACGAAACCATGTATATGCTTATGCACGTCATATGAAAAAGGATTGTGACGATTTTCTTTATTTTAACTAAGGCTTATAATATAACACGAATATTATCTTCTTTAAGCATTACTTAAGAATCAGTGATAGGGTCTCATAGGCACCACTATGATGGTAGGATACTTGTATCTAGGAAGTGCATAGTGTTTACAAATTTCTAAATAATGCTTAAATCACTTGAAGTTAAATAGATAGGAATATTTTTTCATGTTATATGATATGATATGATTACAAATAATATATATTATCACAAGCATTCAATGCTTTTAAAAATATTTTTTTGAAAAGCCAGAGGGTTGCAAATGCATAACCAACCCCCTTCTCTACTGAGCCTATAGGAGCCTGGTTTAAACTTTGCCTCATCAAAAATTATCGATGATTTATTAGGTATGTATGCAATATTTTCAAATATGTTATTACAAACCTTATACATTTTTCTACAGTCAGCTCACTCAAGACAAAAGAATCCTAAAACCACTATTACGAAGAGTACTTGAATTCAGAAATGTGCCAAGCAAAGTTTCTGATCATAAACACGTAGATAACGTTAATTACATTTTTTAACTGCTAATAAATGTACAATTTTGAAAATGAGTTATGTAATTGTAAACCAATCATTTATTTATAATACATATAAAATATACAATAAACTGAATGAACACATTTTTTATAAGCATAAAAAAAAGGGAGAAAACACAAGTGACATGTAAAACATACCATTATACCAATGTTACAAGTTTCAACTGATATTTTAGGTGACTATGTTAAAATCATCAGTACCATCCTATTCCTTTGGTATACGACATTCACCATATGAAGGAATTATATATGAACAAGAATAGGTCAGTAATAGTAGTCATCACATAATTTGAAGATGCACAGTTCGCTAAGTAATTAAATGTCTAACATGCACAATTTGACTAGATAACAGTAATTTAAAAAAAAAAACACCAGACATATGTTCATTTTATACACAATAGAGAGCACAAAATAAAAGTAGATAAATTACAAATCAAAGTAGTTATATGCAAGCATATTATGTAACAGCAACACACAAAAATTAAATATTACATGAAAATAGTAAATTGATGACTAATAAAATACTATTTATCATTTACTTCAAAAGTAAAACAATACACTTTTTTAATACCTACGTAATACCGCGGAAAAATCTACAATACAAATATTTAAAAAAAAACTTTCAGCACATTAATATCAGACATATATTAAACATATACTATAAAATCTTAAATTAACTTAACATTATACTTTATATAGAATATATACAAATATATAATATGGTCTTATCAAATTTTACCATATTTAATATTAATAGAGAAAACACAGTTATTTTGCTTTTAAGGTATTTTAAAATCAACCAAACCTCAGTTTGTAGATCATAGAATTATTAATTTTTTGTTTAAAATTATTACAAATTTTAATGATTATGTTTCAGGTTCAAGTTGATTTGCAACCAGCACACTCGTTTGGTATTAAGCATTCACCGTATTCTCATAGTTTTGGCATTGGTTACTGAACGGAAATAAAAATTATTTAACACCTTTATTGATGCGCCTAACAAAATACATTGCTTTCCAAAAAAGATGAAACTACGGAAAAACAATCATCAATGATATTATTCTACAATATAAGTTTCATTTCTACAGTAAAATTATTATTTTCAAAAATGTATTCAAAAACTAACAATAAAAATAAACAAATGTATGAAGTACATTAACCTATCTTAAAATTGTAACTTTGAACAAATATATTAGTCATACAATAATTTATTGGTATGTTTTGTTTGTGTAAATTTATAAAATAAAGAAAAAAAAACAATCATAATTTATGGAATAAATATATTTTACATGTTTTTAAAATCACCAGTTGTATTTAACATCAGTATATTAGGATTCTCTTTCTCAAATTCAGTAGGAGCACGTTCTCGTTCATCATCACCCCATTCACCAAGAGTGTTCATAACATCAGGTTGTTGACTTAGAAACTCTTCTTCTTTTTGAGCTAAATCATCATAATTAATAAAATAAATTTTAAATTTTAAATATTTCAAAAATAATAATTATAACCCACTATCTTTTTTAGCAAATTTCTCAAACATATTTGAGTAAACAGATTTTTCTCTATTCATTTGAGATTTTAATTTATTATCACATTCACTTAATTTCACGGCAGCTGCACTATTATTTGGTTCATATTGTAAAACCATTTCAAAGTATTGTTTAGCTGCTAACACTTCATGTAAGCCAATTAAAGCCTAAAAAAATTAGATGATTATAACTTATAAGTAATGTAAGAAGATTAGAAAATATATATCTATTAGACATCTGATGGCTTTTCAACAATCAACGAAAACATCAATGCAGATTAACTATTAAAAACAAGGAAAATATCTATTCATACAATATTGATAAAAAATGTTATTTATATTTGACTTGTATTTGATTATTAAAAATTAAATACTAAATAGTGTTCCTTTTCTAATTTTTAATTATTGAAATTGTTTCCATTTTTACCTTAATGTAAGACAGTATTATATTGGGTCTTAATATAAGATTAATGAATTAGGTTGGTTAAATAAAATATTCTGAAAAAAGTTCAGCCAACTGTGATAGTAAAATTAATTAAAATTGAAAAATTCATAATTAATTATTTTCACAAATATTAATTATTATTAATTAATACAAAAAAATTATATTAGTTATTGAACTAAACTAGCTAATAGTGAACTTAATATAAAATGTTCCTAAATGGCATGTTTAGAATAGACTTTATGTTTTGTGATTTACATAATAATTAATATTTTTGTTTTAACCAGTAAATCTTTTTAATGAATATTAAATAAGCAATCTAATACTTAGTAAAATTATTAAAGTATAATGTAGTATGTATACAATTATGGCATAGAGCTTACATTTAATTTAAGATATTATACATACCTCTCCTTTTCTAAACAAAGCTTTGATATTTGTAGGATCAAAACGTAAAGCGTTTTCACAATTATTTTTAGCTTGAGTATGTCTATTGGTTTTTAAATAACATAAAGCACAATTTAAGTAAGATATGATTGAAAGACTTTTAATTTCTTTAATTTGATCTTCATTAGCTAGAATTCAACAATATTATTAATAATTATACTTTAAATATTAATTTGGAATATCAATTAAAAGCAAATAATTACTTGAAGTATCATCTTTTAAATATTCAATCATTTTCTTGTAAAATTTAAGTGCTAATCTAAAATTACATGCTTTGTAATAATCTGTTCCTTTTTGTTTAAAAAATTTTGCTTGTTCAATACGATCTTCATTTGACAATGACCAACTGTCTTCAAACTTAAATTTAATAAAAAATATTCAATTTAATTAAATTTATATACATAAAACAAATGTACAAAAATATTTTTACCTTTTCAAAAAAGTTAAGAGTAATGACATACTCTTCGTCATCACCATCATCGGTAAATCCTAGAGTATGCTTTCCTTGGATACACAGTCTTGACTTCTCTTTTAATTTAAATTTAGTAAGTGCAATTTCTATACCAGGACAAATATTATACTTTTTGCCATCTCCTAGCCTAAATTCTACATCTCTTTCATCAACAACTAAACCACTTTTTTCTTGTTCTAAATGAATATTTACTAAAGAAACACTACTAGGTGTACCATGATTAATTCCAGGTTCTATTATGTATCTAGTAATACTATTATCTCTCCGGCGACTGATATCTTCCCATGACCAATGAACTAATGATATTTTAAAGGTAAGCCATGAGTTAGGTGCAATGATATTTTCAAAACCATCAGAGCCATATGCATAATCTGGATGGCACCTAAATATTGAGATCTCATCCAAACACATTGTTGACACAGCCAATTCAAATCCTTTAATAGTCATATCTACGACAATCAGTAAACAGCAAAATAATTAAATAATCTGTAAACTACAGGTCCAATAACTAACCCTAACCTTTTCCTATTGTAAATTGAAACGGTTCCTCTTTAGTCTTGTCAAAAACCGTACCATCCGATAGTGTCCCAGTATAGCGAACGGAAACTCTACATCCTTTATATGGCGTGAAGGTTCCATTACCATATTGTATTATTTCTTTCAGAACACCACCATCTAAATTAGGTGTGATGTCCATTATTATCCTAGATGTTTGTCCACCTATGTCAAACAAAGAAATTGTACAGTTATTTTTGATTTTATTGCTAAGGACAGTAACTCAGTACAAGTGTAATAAAATAAAATGAATGTAAATTACTTGAAAACGTGTATTTTATCGGATTCACAAATATTAGGTGAAATACTAATTGTAATCCAGGTATCTACTTAAAATTTCCGTTTGTCTTGTTACTGACGGACAGTAATTATGCTTGAAGAAAATGGTCACAATGGTCGAGACTTGACTAATAAAGTAATAACGACCCAATTGCGTTTACACGACCAAAACATAAACTGTTTTCGAAATAAGGCGAGACGCGAGAATAATGAGAACGGGTGAGGAAACGAGAAAACGTAAACAATTAGTTTAGTTATTATTATTTAGTTGACTTACGATTTGAAAACTATTATCACTGAAGAGTATTTAAGGTTAACACGGTACAGCGCAGCCAACGCTAGAGACAACAGAACCCGTTGACATTCGGCGGCGGGTGCACTGCCATCATATGTTCGTTTATCGAATTTTATCCTCCGAAACCGTGCTATATATATATAATATTATATACATACCGTATCCCGCACTCACATACGCGCGCGCTATAAAAATTATAGTATAATAGTATATTAATATAATTTTTCATTATTATTATTATTATTCATTTTTTTTTATTGCATTGTTCTCCGAGCTTTTCTTCTATATTGTTATTATGTCGTGTTTACGTTTTAATATTTTCAAATTTTGTATCAATACGGCGTAATCATATCATATCGTCATTGTTATGTATTCGTTTTCTCTCCGCATATCTCTTCCGCTCAAAAACGCTAATTATAATAATTTTATTTTATTATCACCGTAACGCAATAGTGATTCCGCTAAGCGAACGCAATAATAATAATAATAATACTAAAAATAATAAAAATTAAGAATACGTACGTGTCTCTCGTACTCAACTGTTATTTAAATAATAATAATAACAATAATTAGGTGTAATTAACAAATTGTTTTGTGAAAATCCGCGCGATTATTCGTGATCCGTGACACGACGGTCATAACTATAGCGCCCCCTCCCCCTCTCGTCCCGTGTGTGTGACACTAGTACGTAAGTGCGTATCTCGTGATCGTTGGTTTATTTCGTTTGTTTTTTTGTGTATTTTATTGTTTTCGCGTAATGCCATCCATCCGTCGCCGTGTTTGGGCACGTTTTCCGTGAACCCAGCAGCTTCGGACCACGGCGCAGAAGCCTGCAGTTTCGGAGGGCGCGAGTCGCGCGTTTTTCCAGACGGACTTCATGCACACGTCTGCGATGCGATCGTGAACAGTTAATTATTGTTCCGGAACGCCAAAAGTAAGTAAACATTGTCGTGTGTTCCTTAGGCCCGCATTCCGAGAGAATGTCCGGCGGCAAGGCCGTCGTCTCTCGCCTCGGCCCCGGAAAACCCGTTTAAGGGCAAACGTCCTTCGCGGCGCCCCCACCCATCCCCGCCTTCTCCTGTGGGTTCGTGGAACGGGTTTTCCGATATGCAAGTGACTCGTGAGAGCTTTGCCAACTTTTTCATCGGCCAGGTTATTGTTTCAATATCCTTGCGTCGTTGGACTTGGTGACTGTTTAGGACGACTGTTTCGTATACTCGGAATACTTGCAATGGCTGCAACTGCAAGTCTGGTAACTACATTTATCATTGCACTTTGGCATCGATAAGAAATGTGTATGTTTAGGTATAGTATGCTTTACAAATGTCTATTTGGTGTATCCACAGCTGATTGTGGACGTGATAAAAAATACCAATAATATTTAATAGTCTTCAATTAATATGAGAATGTAGTATGAGTATTGACTAAGAATTTCACAATCAAAAGTTTAAGAATAATGAATTTTATTATTACTCGTATGCAATTGCAATAGTACTAATAAACATTTTTCATTTTTTATTGGTCATAAACTCATAACTCATAAGAATCCTAGCATATTGTAAACACTGAACAGTATATTTTTTTCCCTTGACTATCCATTGATATTTAAAGATTTTTTTAATGAAAACAATGCAAATTCTTCAATAATTCTATAAGGTGTGTAAAGCTTTTTATTTTGATCTTTACCGGGTACTCTTTTTCACATCTTATTTTATTTTGAAATTATTAATCATGTAAACTAGAACTAATATATCATGACAATTTGCAGCTCATGTAGTATTCTATTTAAATTATAAAATAACTGTGTAGTTCCAATGTTGAAAATATTAGGTATTATTAAAAAAAAATATTCTTTTACTAAGTATGTTCAGCTACTGTTCTTGAAATTAAAATTGTTTTTCATAAAATTAACTTAATAAATCTTTGGCATTTACCTGTTCTTATAAAGTTACAATTTAGTTGAATTGTTATATATATATCTATACTACACATCCCTTTATTATTTAATATTTGTTTTATTATATTTAAAAACTTTCAGTAAAATCTAAAAACTATTAAGTGTGAAAATTAAAATATTATTTTGTTATTTTAATTTTTTATGTAAATAAGTATAATTTTTATTCTATTTATCAACATGAAAACTTGATTACAGTTTGAATGAATATAAATAGTTTTTAATAAAAGTTTAAATTATAAGTAAAAGTTAGGTACGCGTTTTATTTTTGTATTTTGTTTTTTCTATAATAAGTAGTTTTTATTATGGAAACATTAATAAATAGATAAATAAATAAATAAAATTACTTTATAGGTAGTATGTATAATCGATATATTTTTAAAATTTTCTTTCTTTTTTCTATTGGTACCTACTTCAATTTGAAAAATCATTCATTAAATACCAATATTTTAACTTAACAATTATTTATCATTTTTAGATATTTAAAAATATTAAAATATTATATTTCAAACTGAAATTCAAGTTAACAAAGGGTAATCCCAACATATCACATTGTCTATAGTTTTACTCATTGACTACTTAATAAAATGCATACAGACTAGATTTTTTCTATTATAATGTGAAATTTATTTAAATAAATATTTAGTTCATTTATTTATGTAATTTTTATGATTTTCTAGATGGAGTTATCTGATTCATCAGGTAGCTCATCGACTGTAATCCAGTCGATGTGCCATGTACGAGCTTCTGAATTATATCCAAAAAGGGATTTGGAGACCGATGAAGGACCTCCAACTCTAGAACCACCATCAGTACCTTTTGTTCCTCTAGCTGGCGAATCTGTTGAATACTTAGGTCGCGGCTCCAACAATACAGTGTTAGCTCTGTCCAATTATCGTTTTTACCTACAAGTATCAGATGAAGGTTCAAAACGTAGAAGAGGCTTTCAAGATTTTAACATACCACTTGGCCTAATTGAAATGGTTGAAATAAAAGATCTATTTTATTTGATAGTTAGTTGCAAGGATTCACGTACATGCAGGTAAGAATTATACTATGTATATTTAAAAAAATATATACTAACGATATATTCAGTTTTAAAAATAATTTTTGGTAGGTACCTGCTTATAATTTTTGTTATATGAAAAAGTTTATTTTTGCAATAACAAATAGTATTACTTATGAAAAAAGTAGTTAATTCAAAAATATTATTCTCATGTAAATTGAGCATGCTTTAATTAACCTTCATTTTAATGTAGGTAATTATAACCTTGATTTATATTTACATTACATTGTTGAAATTCAACACTTCTAAGGGTTCCTTATATACCTAATACCTTAATAATAATTTAATAAGTATATTGTTTCCAAAGTCATTTTAACAATAATATTGATTAATAAATAAATAAAAAATACATCATGGCCATGAATCTTTGTTTTGCAGAATCTTAAATACTCAACATTTGTCCTTATTGATTGTTAATAAATGTTGATAAAATTAGTTTATTTTTGCTAATAATATTTAGAAAATCTCTATTGAACTTTTGTACTTTATAACAGGTGTACTTTTACCACAAATGATTTATGTTTGGAGTGGTATAAACGTTTAACCCGAGCAATAATACCACCAAAAAATGTTCAAGATGTTTTTGCGTTTGCTTTTCATGCTTGGGCTATTGAAGACCAATGCAATGAAGATATTTCATTAAACTTAGGACATGATGGTGATGATGATTATTTTAAGAAAGAGGTAAAAAAAAATTTGTATTATATTGAATATTATAGTTCACACACTAATTTTAAAACTGTTATACAGATTGAAAGACTTAATATAAGTGTTTTAAGTGATAACTCTAAATGGCGTATTTCAAAAGTAAATTGGGACTACAAATTATGTGCCACTTATCCAAACCGATTGTTGGTTCCTTCCAGTATTACTGATCAAACATTGGAAGCTGCAGCTAAATTTCGTAGTTCTAAACGAGTTCCAGTTATTGTATGGAGGTAAAACCATTAATTTAAACTGCTATATTTAAATTTACTTAATTAGTGTGATGGCATTAAATTAATACATTTAGACACAAGGTTAATGGAGCTATTTTAGCAAGATGTTCCCAACCTGAAGTAGGTTGGCTTGGATGGCGATCCTCAGAGGATGAAGACTTACTAAAAGCAATTGCTGAATCATGCCAAAATAAATCTAAAAAACCTAAAGTAAATTCCAAAATATTCTTATGTAAATACCTATGCATTATTTATAATTTTTATTTACAATTTGACAGAAATTAGTTGTAATTGATGCACGATCATATCCATCAGCTGTAGCGAATCGAGCTCGTGGTGGAGGATGTGAATGCCCCGAATATTATCCTGGGTGTGAAATTCGATTTATGAACTTGGCAAATATTCATGCAGTTCGTAAAAGTTTTCACTTGCTTCGTCAGTTATGTGCTTCACCTCCAGATCTCCCTAAGTATGTTCTATTCACGTATCTTAACAATATCCTTATTAATAATTGAACTTCTTGAATTTAGCTGGTATAGTTTACTGGAAAACACTCGATGGCTACATAATATAAGTGGTCTTCTTCATGCTGCAAATACTGTTGCAGCTACTATTGAACTTGAAATGCAACCAGTTCTTGTTCATTGTTCAGATGGCTGGGATCGTACTCCTCAAATAGTATCTTTGGCTGAACTTATGTTAGACTCTTATTATCGAACTATTAATGGTTTCCGAGTTTTGTGCCAAAGAGAATGGTTGGATTTCGGACACAAATTTAATGATCGTGGTCATGGCGACGATCCAAATGAACGATGTCCAGTATTCATTCAATGGTTGGACTGTGTGCATAATGTAATGGCACAGTATCCATGCGCTTTTGAATTTTCCAAATCTTACTTAGTAAAATTAGCTCAACACACATATGCCAACCTTTTTGGTACATTTTTGTGCAATAGCGGTGCTGAAAGAAAACGTACAGGAATTGGTACTGCTACATTTTCTGTATGGAAACATTTAGCTGCATCAGTCGAGTGTAAAAATCATTTATACTCTTCTCAACAAGACAATGTAATAATGTTTTTTTGTTTCTATTTGTAAATATTTACATTATTATTTAATTTCAGATTTTATGGGTTAGTTGTAATGTAAGAGATATGAATCTTTGGAGAGATTTATATGTTGGACCGTTTACCGAAGGACCTCAATTAACAAAATCTACTGAATTATGTAACTCAACGTAAGTTATTTTTCATTATATATTAAATATTCATCAAACCAATTGTTGTATTGAGTTAACTACACAGATAAAAGTGGATTATTATTAATGTCTACCACAATAATAAAAAATAATCATAACTTACATAAATAGATAATATTGTTTGTATAATTATTTAATAGATTTTTACTACAAATATGTTAATCCTGATTTTGCAATTTAATTTTAGTTTGGTAATGGAAGGTGTAATTGGTCCTATAGTTGATCAACCAATTGTGTTAAATAATGAAAGTCCATGCATGGAATTCACAAAAGCTGAAGACATAATGTCATTAGATGATAGAGATGATAAATCTTCAGATACAAACTCAAGTTCTAGCATTATTGCTGAAGAAAATGGAATCGGTAAACAAAATTAATTAATGGAATATTTTTACCATATAGTATTATAATGTTTTCATTAACTAAGCTGGTAAATGGTTAATACATTTTTACCTTGATAATTTATATTTTTAATAATTATTTAATATTTATACTTATACTCAGAAAATAACTATCAATAGTTGGGTTAATTCAGTAAAAACTGAAATATTGTTAAGAGTTTACTAGACTTTTGAATCCTTGGTTAATATCCGAGTATCTAATAAATAATAATAATAACACCATGAAAAATCAAGTGTTTTTCCTCAAATAATATTTATTGTATTTTTCAATTTAGAGCGACATTTAAATTCAATGAGTTGTGTCTTAAATACTGTTGATGGGCTGTTGCCACTTGTAGACGATGTGCAAAATAGACTTCAACAGTTGAATTCAGAGCATAAGGTAAAATATATCAGTTTTCAATAACAATAACTTTGTCTTCAATACAGTTTTTGGTTTCAGACCAGGGAAGCAGCACTTCAAAATGAACTGCATGTCACCCGGCTAGTATTGTTGCGCCAAGCGAGTCATCGTTGTAATGAAGCAACTGCTACACCTGACCTGAACAGTCTATCACTGGCAGACAAAACTGATGATGATGTGCGTAGTTAATTTAAAATTTAAAAGTATTAGCAACCTTAATAGGGTGATCTGATACTTTTATCTAGTAATGTATTAGAATGAGGGTGGAGTAATTTTTTGAAGGTGTCCGTGTGTAGCAGCACAGGAGGCGAGACAACGTTGTCGTGGGAACCTGTGGAGGCGTTCGATGCTCAACCAACCCTGTGGGTGCCGGACCACGCAGTTACCCAGTGTATGTCGTGCGACAACAAGTTCTGGCTGGGAAGACGGAAGCATCACTGTAGGCGAGTCATAAAAAAAACTCATTTTTTTCATATAGTATTTTTATTAAATTACAAATTATAATTTATTTCATTTATCGAGTCAATTTCTTATTTATAATATTTTATTTTTATAGGAGTTGCGGCAAAATATTCTGTGCAGACTGTTCACGAAATCTCGTACCATTGCCAGCTGAACAACTTTACGAACCTGTTAGAGTGTGCGAGCCATGTTATGCTCTAGGTGCTTCAAGAACCACAAGCACTTCGACTACCACTACATGCAAACAAGCTGTTGCTGATGATCAAAAAAATGTTAACATCACTTTACAATCGGCACCATCAAATTAATCCATAACTTGGTGGAAGTATTATAAACTTGTTAAATCAATATTACATAAGAATTTTATAAATTAATATTATTTTAAAGAATGTTAGGAGAATGAGGTGTTGAAGGAACCAATAAAATGTAATTGTTTAGTTTTATTGATTTATTTTTATTGTTTAAAAACTGTTGATTCACTTACCCAAATTGAGTAACAAACATCTTTATATGTATACGAATGATTTATATTGGGTGTAGGTTTTAATAGTTAGTAGTAGTTATAAAATTATTATGATGGTTACCCCACGAGATGGACTATGTTTTGTGCACTTACAAATACTATTAATTAATTTTTATCTGTTACGTTTTATCATTTTTTCATATATAAATTAACAATGATGTTAAACTGTTTTTTTGATGTTTATCTACTGTTACTAAGTACTTATGTATAACCACCATGTATCAAATACTGATTTAACTTCTGTTAATAGAAATTAAACTGGGTTTTCATGTTATACTTTATACTTAACGTATAATTTGTGTTTATGTTATTTAATCAAATAAAAATTATAACAATTTGTTAATATATAATATACATGTACAGTATTAACTATTTACCTTAAATATGTACGCTATAAATATGTGTGTGTATCAAGGAGAACTTTTCTATTGGACAATAAGAAAACAATGGAATAATACATATATAATACAAGGTGTATATGTATATAATTACAATATTTTTCTTCATATTCGCCATTGACGTTCATTATTTTTTTTATTTATTTTTTTATTATTATTTCTAGTAATACAAAGACTTATCGAACTTACATTTCATATACAACTTCTAACATCACAGACAAATGGTACATAAGAAAATATTTCTTTGTACTTTATTATATACATGTTTTCTAAGGATATAATAATGAATTTTTGTACACAAAGGTTCAAAATCTTAATGAAATTATAATATAAAATATGTGTGTTTCATGTTCATAAGAATAAAATTACATTTTTTATCAAAAAATAATAGTTAATTTTTGTTTAAACATGCAAAAAGAAAAGAAAATATTTCTGAACTGCTCCGAGGAGGACATAATTTAAAGACATCAGTCGCTAAATCATTTAGTAGAAAGTAAACTGAAAACCTCATATTAAAACAACAAAAGGGAAAAGAAAGAAAATAATGAGACATGGTGAAGGGAGAGGGGGGCCATAAATATTTATAAGGAATAACAATCAAGTGTTTTTTAGGTCTTCCAATTTATACACTTTACATAATTTACCACTTATTTTAATGATTAAGAACGACCACCAACTTGGAACTTTTCAATATCTTCGACACTGAGCATATTAACATTCTGGGACATGGCTGGCATGTTAGGCAAACGTCCAGCACGGGCTTGTGCTAAAAGTTCTGGAGAAAACCAACGAGCTAGCTGGTTGCTCACTGGAGACTGTACACGGTTCATACGGCTTTTATCCCCAGATCCATAGTTTATACCTTTAAGAACAAACATGAAAATATTCGATTCAATTTTAAAGATATACAAGTAAAAATTAAAAAAAAACCAATATATTTTTCCGATATTTAAGGTTAAGACGATGGTACCTACAGACCATTGGAATTTTATTACATTATTATACCAGTAGAAAATGATTATTGGTAATATGGCGATTTAATTATTTATATTTTTGCTAGGTGGTTATAATTCACATGTAAGCAGTTAAAACTAACATCAAAGGACCACTCAAATTAAATTTTAGTTCTTTTTTTCTTTTCATTTAAACATAAATTAATTTCCATTGAAATTATAAGCAAAAAAGTTGATTGGCATCACAATCATTTAAATACATATAAAAAAAAACTCACTGCGTCCGTTCATATTAGGCTGTTGTTGTTGCTGATGTTGATGTTGTTGATGTTGATGTTGTTGAGTTCCATGATACCTGGGATAATTACCACTCAGTATTTGCTGGATAGTAGTGTTAACAGGTCTTTGTTGCTGGTGTTGCTGCATAAACTGCTGTTGTTGGATTTGTTGTTGTAAAGTGTTTATTTGATGTTGAAGTGCATGCTGGGTAGCTAAATATTTAATAAATAATTACATTATGTGTAAGATTTAAATAAAATAATAAAATATGTTGTCCAACCAGATCTTTCGTCAGATATATTGTGTTTATCTACTAAAGGTTCTGAGGTTGAAGTCATTTTGCGCAAAACTGAAGTAGGAGTAAGGCCAATTCGTGGTTGAGACTGTGATTGAGCTGAGCCCAAGTCCATAGGACCTTCTCCACCATATGATGTATTATGAGCCTAAAGGAAAAACATGCATAAAATATAAGTAAATAGAAATTAATATTTTATAAAACTACATACTATAATGTTTAACTATTTTTTTTTGTTTTAGTTAATACATACATTATCCATTCTTTTATGAGTTTGATCAAGCAACTGTCTTTTAAGAATTTGACTTTGGTATAATGCTGCTTGTTGTTGGTACACCAAATCCTGTTGATTGACCATTCTTTGGGCATCTAAAATAATAAGTTTTAGTAAAAAAAAAAAAAAAAACATGAACTCATTTATTTTAAAACTATATCTTAAGTTACACATACTATTAGAATGTTGAAACACTTTCATGAGACAAATAAGAGTTTCACGATAACGAGTCTGATTCGGACTTGTCTTTTTCCACTGTTCCACCAAATGATGTAGCATTACTTCACCACGTTTTATTCCTAATTATGAAGTATAATATCCCCGGTTAAAAATTTAATACTCATTAAACAAAGTATGTTAAAATATATTAATAAATATATTATATTTTATACATACCCATAAGCATTTCTTGAGCTTCACGGCTTTGTAAAATATCTTTAGTTGGTGTATAGAAGTTCACCATATTTTGTAATTCTACTGGAAGTTTATACATCTGTTGCTTAGACTGTTGTTGTTGAGCAGCCATAGCTTTTGCAACCATATTTTCATGTTGCTTTTGAATCTTAAATAAAATAATCATTCTTAAACACATACTTTACATATTTTTTTAAGAATCGATAATAAAAGAACTTTCAAATAATTTTAGAATACATAATTTAAATTAAACCAAGTTCCTTGGATTTATTCATACTAATCAATTAATAAGTCATTGTATTAAATAATAAGCTACTATAATTACATTTTAAAAATAAGACACCAGCAAACAAAATTTATATCTAAAAAAGGAGACCCCGCAGGAGTATGTTAAAGGAGTAGGTAATGGATATTACTTTATTGATCTAATAATTAGGAACTAATGTACCATTGCTTTCAGAAAAAAAAAAAATTCTCAGTGAAAGAAGTCAGGTGGTTCAGTTAAAAGTTATAAAAATTAATAATATTAATTTTTATTTTTATAGAAATATTTATAACTGATTAAAACTGTAAAAAAAGTAAAAACTGAATAAGCACCAAATTTAATTTATATTATAGAATATGAATATTTAATGAAAACTTACAAACATTATTTACTCAATTTCCAAATAAATTCATTTTAATACCTATACAATTTAAATTTATGGTAGACTTGTATCTTTTTCCTTAAAAAATTAATTTATAAAATGATTCACCTGTTGAGCTTCCATTAGCTTCATAACAAGATCATTAGGAACCTGCATGTTGGATTGTTGACTACGGTAATTGTTGTTTGAAGGACCATATGGGCCTATAAAATATAACTCAATATTAATAATTCTTTAATTAACTAAATATTTTAAAAATCATAACTAATAAGGTCTTTCAAATAAAAAAATACACACCCACAGGGTTTTGGTTCATCATGTAGTTTTGTGGGCCTTGAGCATTATTAAGCATCTGCAATAAATTGTATTTCATCATTTAACAGAAATATTTTACATGGATTAGATACACAATATATGAATTGTATATCAATTCAAAATTAAGAGATCCAAAAATATAAATATTATTATTATGTGTATTCTAATTAGAGACTGGGTTTTTATTTTTTCACATTATACGTAGCTCGACAGGGATAAAAAAAATGTCATTGATTTACCAGCTATAGTTTGTAGAAAAAAAATTTGTATTTTTTTAGAATATAATGTATGATTATCTGTGAAAAAGATTATATTTGTCGCAAAAAAATTAGTATATGAAAAAAAAATTGATAGAAAGTGTTCAATAACTCGTTTGTAATCAAATTTTAGTCACACTGTTCCATTTGAACTATTATGATAATAATTAATCGCAATCATTTCAATTTATTCAAATTGCTTTTCAACTTAAAATCCAAACCATATTTAACCATATGAAATATAGTACATCAAAATTTAACATAATAAAAAACTATGTTAATAACACTCTAGCATACTGTACTGGAAACAAATAGTAACGACATGGTAATATAAATATATGATAAATAATAATTATTAAAGAAAGAAGAATGATAACCATTATTGTTTTGATATTTACGATTTGTTTCTTCAATATTTCTTGGATTTTAGCACATTTTACCAGTTTTAAAGGGAATATTTAAAGTATATTTTGATGTTTTTTAAGTGCATATTAAGTAAGCATCATATTTTAAACTTTTAATTAACCTAAAAATCCGATCTCTAATTATAATAGTATTATAGGTGAAGTAAATAGCAGTCAATATATTATATTACTTAAATTTTTATTTTTAAAATATATAATATATTAAATGTTAATAGTTGAACACAATTATTATAAAAAAGTGTCTATGGATGTCTGACTATTTTTATGGTGAAGCAGTATTGAAAAAAGAAATTAACCTGTTTAAAGGAATAATAAACAATCAATAATTAATTAATAATAAATAATAAAATACCTGCAATATAGAATAGTTTGGTTGAGAGTTATTTGTTAGTTGTCCATCATTGCTAGAATTTTCATGCTCGTTTTGAGATATCTAAATATCATAAAATTTAGTATTTTTTTTTTTTTTATCATATTTATGTTTAACTTAAAATACCTACTTTCATGTTTTGAAGTTTCTTGAGTTTCATTTCTTCATGGAATTGAACATTATTATGTGGTGGTGAAAACCCATTTTGTTGGGTACTAGACATACGTAACCTAGACTCAATTTCTTCAAGACTTTGAACTTTACCGTTAACTTCTAATAAAAGATATAAATCAAATAAAAACCAAAAACTTAAAATACATA
Organism: Chaitophorus viminalis; assembly: GCA_025469195.1. Lineage (NCBI taxonomy): Eukaryota > Metazoa > Arthropoda > Insecta > Hemiptera > Aphididae > Chaitophorus > Chaitophorus viminalis. The sequence goes on along the minus strand of JAIPRK010000747.1, from coordinate 23,965 downwards.
TATCAAATGATATTTACCCAAATCACGTATGGCAGCTCTAGGGTCAGTTAACTGAGGGGCACTAGCTTTAATAACATCCATTATAGCAGGAGGAAGTTTATTATTTTCACTTGATGTGATGGAGTCATAAGCATTTGTTATATTTTTTGATTCATTTTGGTTGCTATTTTTAACCATTCCCATCAGCATTGATGACAACTGTCTAGGGTCTTCTTCATTATCTAATGTTCCTTCTATAAGATAATATAACACAATAATATAACATTGTATTAAAAGGAAGTTATTATTATAACATACTGTTAGTTCCCGAGTTTAACATTTCAGTAGAAGCAGATGAAGCACGACTACTTTCATGTGTTGTAAACCATTGACGGAATCGTGAACCAGCTGCATTCCCATCAGTTTCTCCTTCAATGTGCATTATATCACTTAAGTAATCTGGTTTTAAGAAATCATCAATGTTAAAATCATTGAAAACATCATTTGTTTTATGTTCAGCATCATAAGCTTGAATAAATTCATTTCCAGTAATTGATTCAGAATCCTTTTTAGTTTGATCTTCTGACTCATTCTACAATGAAAAGAAATTAAAATTTCTAAGCACTTTGAAAATTAAAAAATTAAATTACATTAGGTTTGTCGACAGTTGATTTCTTCTTTTTATCTTCTTCCTTTTCTTTTTTAGTTTTTTTTGTTTTAGTATCATTTGCTCCTTTGGTAGCAGTTGCTGACTCTGTAGATGGTGAATCGATTGAATTTTTTTTGGAACGGGCAGCTAAATATTTATTAACTTAGTGTTATGAAATATTTTACAGACATTTTATTACTTTAAATCAGCATTTCTCAACCTGTGCTACGTGTACCCCTGGGGGTACGTAAGAAGGTATGAAGGGTACATGAAAAAAAAGGATAATGGCGGAAAAAATTACAATTGGTGTATTTTAAATGGTTTGTAATTTATGAAATATTTAATAATGTGGCACAGCTGGACACTGGATTTTATCTTATCGGGTTATGTAACATTGTTGAAATACAATGTCAATATTTCAGATTTACGAGTTTACTTATCATCCGAGGAGCCAGATTTCAAAAAATTGTGTGCCAGCAAACAAGTCCAAGGGTCTCATTAAAATTAAATTGTAAAGTTTATATTACTTATATATATATATATACGTACATTGTATGGCTAATTAAATTAATTAATAAATATTATTTTCAAATTTTCCATCATCGAACTTATTTCATAATATCTTATTTTTGTTGTGTGTAAATATATAATAAATTGACATTTGGGGGTACATAAAGCAGTGATGAGAGGTCAAGGGATACGTAAATGAAAAAAGGCTGAGAAACGCTGTTTTAAATAAATTATCTTACCCGGTTTAGTTTTCTTCTTTTTTGTTTTATCAGTAGGTGGATCTTCAAAACCCCTCAACTCAATAGTATCATGTTGTGATGTTGGACCATCTTTGTAAAAAAAATTAGTAAAATTATTTAATTATGACAACATAACATAATTAAATATAATATAATATACTATACTAGTTTAGCAATTGAAAGCAAAATTAGCAAATAATTTAAATGTAAAAACTAAATACCAGTCATCCATTCAGGTTCTTCCTGTGTTCGATAAGATTCATTTCGACGCCTATCATAATTGCTAGAGCCTTTGAATCGATCATAATTTCTATAGCGCTCAGTTTCTCCCCTATCAAACTCAAAATCTTTTCTACGAGGTTCTCTAAAATTGAACACATAATAAATTATAACAAAACAAAAATATAAATAATACCATAAATACAAACATTGAGCTATGAGAAGAGGATTCACGAAAGCCACTTTTACCAAAATTATAATTATTTCCAATTCCATTTTCTGGCTGACGATAACCAGTGTCCCAAGAATCTCGACTCATCAATCGACCACTACCAACTCTACGAGGTTCTCGAATAGGTTCCCTAAATATATATATATAATATAATAAAAAAATTATAAACAAAAAAAGTCATCTTACCTTTCAACATACTGTTTAGCAGAAGTATTCAATGGACTATTTGAACGTTTTGGTCCACTAGCAGCATTTATAGTAACAAAACATCCTGAATTGAAACTACGCCTTTGAGGGCTTAAAACTATTTCCTGATCTTTTTTTAATCGATCTTTGGCATCTTGAGGCTTTTTCTATTTTTCAAACATACAAATAAAAATAAATGCATAAAATACCTAATTAAATTAAAATAATATTACATAGCAAGACCAAAAATACTTAAAATAATGCATCTAAAAAAATCAAAATTCAATACAATTTACAATATCAAATATTCAAATATATTAAATGTTGAAGTATAACAACATTTGACAATCAAATAAATTTTGAACAACATCATAAAGTATTTTAATATTTATAAATTAATTAATTAAATCATAATTCTAACAAAATATGCATGGTTTAATGGTTTAAGCTAACGGTTCTTAACCTGTGGTTCGCAAACTCATATCAGGGGTCAGGGGCAGTCTTAGAGCTTTCCAATATTTAAAAACATAAGTCTCGATCGCAACACCAACCCTCAAAATAAATAAATTAAAATTAAATTTTAAGAATAATAAAAATAAAATTATTTAATTTACATTTTTAAGAAAAATTAAGTATAATAAAAATAATTATAAATACATATGTTTTGTTATGTCTATTTAGTATGTAATTTGTAATATAAACTAATTATAATTTTGGTTATGATAACATGAGATGTTGGTAAAAAAAATTGGTAGTGAGGTCCTTGATTTCTAAAAATTTTTCACTAGAGGTCAGTCATCTACAAAATGTTAAGAATCGTTGGTTTAAGTTACATGGAGGGAGTAAGTATGACCAACTTTCTGCCTTCCTTACATAATTATATAAGATTATGATGAAGGGTATTAGAAACAAATGCTTTGAATATTAGTTATTAAATTATACTCAAGCACCCATTAATATTGTTTTTATTATATATAAATATAAAACTAACCTCAATTTTGATATCACCATTTTCCGTTGGTTGGTTTTGCCAGGGTGGTAGATCAAATGCTACAGTTTTTGTGTTGGTAGCTGGTTTACTATTAGCTACAGGTCTATTTCCCCTATAAAAAGCGATTATTAAAATGTTTAACCAACATAAATACTTTTACCTAAACGCATATAATGCAGCAAACAATTAAACCATATATTTTTTATAGTCTATCTAATGAATTACTTAAAACTTACTTTCGAGTTTTACTAGCAAGTTCTAAATCCAAGTCCGGGAAGTTATCTAAAAATTTTGGGCGCACTTTGGAACTGCTTAAGTTTTGTAATTCCAACAATGCATCTTTGGTATATCTTTGAGTTGGCTGCTTAAATCTCACTACTTTAACTTTTTCTTCTCCAGATGTTCCATTTTCTATTTCATTGGTAGTTATACCTAAAAATTATACATTAATATTTTACTTATTTAATTATTTGAATAAATTAAAGATTACTAATAATGAAATAATTGTAATAATTGTGAATATTTTAAAATCTTATTAAATTATACTCAAATTTTACATAATACATACCTAAAATATTTTTAAGACCATTTGTACATACATTAGTATTATTTAAAGCTTGTTCTGGAATATTTTCTTTTAAATAACGCATGGTTTTCAAAACTTTTTTTAACATAGGACCTTGAATACCAGATTGTCGTTTACGGCAATTATTAAATTTACTATCCATGATGTCAATTATTTTATTTTAATTATTTAAAATTTCATAATCAAAAATTTAAATTAAATTAAGGAAATTTATAAAAAAAAAAAAAAAAATGTTGATGAACTAAGAGAATAAAACACAGATTAACATCCAAAATCCAAATGCTAACTGAATCTCTTTCTTTATTATAAACAATTTGGAAATTCTGAACATTATTTTCTAATAATAAACAATCAGAGGTTTATTTCCCTGATCTATAAGCAACATATTATGATAATATAATCTTAATATCATTTGCACTCTATAACATAGCCATCAAGCCAGTCAAGTGTAATATACTAAACAAATTTTAATTGAAAACTTGAATATATTGTACTCAATAAAATATTTTTATTGATTATTTTAGGTATATCATATTATCAATGGACTTGGATATAACCGTTGATTGTATAATAAATTATAACTTATTATAAAATCAATGATAGATAGTACACAACAAACCATAATATAAGTATAATATAGAAACCTATACTTTATTAGCCTCTTTTTCACAAAATAATCCAATACTACTAATACATAATATTAATCATGGTAGGTATTGGAAAAAAATCTAATGGTGTACTTAAACTATTTATAATTTGTATTCAAACCATACAATAAGTACAATTCTTAGAGAGTAAAATAACAAAGCAATTAAAAAATGTAGGTATTAATATACATAGTATGGCAAGTGAGTACATCAAGTATTATATCTTTATTGTGTAAATCGAGAACTAACTTTTGCCATACCTATACATTCAGCTAAGCTGGTTTCAATTTAAAACAAAAGTTAAATGATATTTATAACATGGTAAAATTAATATTATGATCTCTTGTTTAGAAATTTATTTTTTAAATACTTTTAGCTGAAAAACTATTTTATTAAATAAATTAGGTATGAAAATAATGATTCAATTAAGCAAAAGAAAATAAATAAAATATAAAATCTAAAGCATGCAATTTTGCAGTACTTATGATACTATAAGATAGTATAATTTTAAGTTAGTTAAAATATATATAATTCATTAACGACTAATTATGATAAAATAAAATGTATGTTACATTTCATTTCCACTATTTCTATATAGTTCTTCAGATGTATAGGTACAAAAAGTTGAATCTTAAAGACTTTAGTCTGGGCATAGGTAAAAATATAAATGAATATGCAAATAAGAACAAATAAAGAATAATGGTTTTAAAAATGTATGTGCCTAATAAAAATAAACTTTTGTTAATATTCAACAAAGAAATATTTAGAAATAGTTTAGAAAAAATATGATACATAAATAGTCACATTGAAAACTAAATATGAATAAAACAATAAATATTCCTAGTTAAATTAGTACTTTATTCATTAATTTTAGCTTAATTACTTTATTGTATGATATAGTATCTATAATAATTCAGTGTTCAACAAATGAAATATATATTTTATATATTTTTTTCTTTTTTAATCCTATAATTACTTTCATAGGCAAGAATAACACTTAGGTGTCTAAGTACAATATTTTTAAATTTTCAAAAAAGCATTACCTACTACTCTTCCTATTCAAAAAAATGTTATTATGATAACAAGATTAAAACAATGATAAGAATTTAGATTTAAAAATAGTCTCTCAAATACCTATACAAAGAGTTGTCATATTATTATGATTTATTATTTAGGTTAATCAATAAAACTACATAGGTAGGTTTACAAATACATTTATAATAATATACAGAAAAACAAAACATACCTATAAATTTAATCTATACAGGAATCTAAATTCTATATCCTACTAACAAATCACCAAAATAATGTTAAATTTAAAATTATATTATTTTTTTAAATCTACAATCAATTAAATAATGACAACCTAGGTAAAAAAAAATTTTAATTTGTTTGTTATAAAAATAATAAGAAATCTGTATATTTAAATTATTGTTTGTCCAGTTTAATTGGTTTCTTGTTCCATAATTGTATAGCAAGAACTATCCAATAGATGTAAAATATTCAAAATGAACATGTATCTTGATCCTCAGAAATACTATATACCTAACTTCAGTAAGCTTTAATAATTTACTAATATTCCACAGACACTTTATTTTGAAACCAAATTGACATTTACACTATTTTCAATATTCTAATTATAGTATCAATAAACGGCAAACCTTATATTATCACAACGAGAATAATAATAGTCTGCACTTGTGCTGGTAGTAAAAATATTTATATTCTTATAAGTTAGAACAAATATGTCTATTCACACTTACCTTTTTCTTGAGAGTCGACTAGATTAGATACAGATGTGTCTGGCTGGCCGCTGTTGTCGTTCTCCAGTTCAGACATAGTGACAGTCTTTGGGATGAATAAAACAACCGAACGTCCGATCGTTGTTTTTACGCGAGCACGAACATGTAAAGATGAAAACAAACGACACGTTTGGCCGCACGAAATACGAGAGTGAAAATAATTCAAAACGGTGTTGGGAGCCCCGCACAGAGAGTCGTCGAGAAAATGAATGTGTCGGGACGGTTATTAATTTTGTTGAATAGTGATAACCGACAGAAATATGCTGCTCTGGCGCGAACGAGAACTTTTAGCGCGTATGTCAACGATAATAAATTAACAATGTAACAAACCGATTGAGGGTCGAACGAATGGCAGAAAATATTATGCTGTACATACGGTTGTGACGATATAAGACTTCGATTAACGACAAAAATTGTTTACTTACACAATACTAAAAAAAAAAAAAAAATTAAAATAAAATAACAGTGTACAAGGGACGAGTGCTATCGCTGAACGACAGACGGACAGAAACGAAAACCAGCAAACGGGGAAATGAAAGTATCAAAGCATTTTAAGTATGGAATTTTTCTTCTTCTTTTAGGATACAGGATGCCCGTTGACGGGGATAGTTGAGGTGGCAGGTGGGTACATAATTCATGGAAGAAACACACACTTCATCATGGGGTACATTATCAAGCGACGGTTTTCTGTGTGATAATAAATAATAATACAAACTACAAGCAACCGAACCCAATACCGATAAATGATAATCATAGATCATAATATATACACAGTACTGAGCACATTACATTAATTATCTTATTAATACTTATTAAGTAATTAAATATTATCATAATAGTATGTATTAAGCTAGGTTTAAAGTTTAAAGTGCTCTTTCTGCCTTTAACTGTGTTGTGTTAAATACTTAAATGTTTATTCGGAGTTGTTGGAGTTGTTGATTTCCTATTCAGGCGATTCAAGGTTCAGTGTTAATTGTTTTGAACATCAAAATTTGCTTTGACGGTATACAATCAAGTTTCCATTTCAAGCAAGTAAAAAGTTCAAAAATTAAATCCATTCATTGACGAAATTCCTCAAAAACAGTTAATATTCAACTAAGTACTAAAAATAATAAAATATTGAAGTATTTATTATTGACAGATTGGGTAATAATTAAATTGTAAGATTAAATGCACCTACCTATATCTAGGTTTAGATAAGTACGTTGAACTTTGACTATTTTTCAGTCAGTTGATGGAACAATGGAAGAAGTGAGTCTCTCAGGTGAATCCAATTCAAAAGAGTTTGAAGCGAATGAATTTTATTTTGAAACCGATTTTTATTTGTTAAAAAATAATAAGGATTATAAAAACCTATTAAAATCTTTAGCTATACTTGAAATGCAAAGGTGCACAACAATTCAGAACATTGAAAAACTTGTAGTATTAAAAGATTATTTTTCAAAAAATCCATCTTTAGCATTAAAAAAAATATTGAAACATAATGACATTGGTACATTAAAAACAGTTCATATTCATCAGTCACCTGATATTGACTGGTCTGTTTATAAGACCAATGATGAAATAGAATATGAGCAACCGAAACAGGTATGTGATATTAATTTAAGACATAAAAATGTCTCTGAAAAACAAGAAGTACAAACGGTTAATACAAATGAAGTGGAAAAACATGAAACATTCAAAAAACCTTGGACTGTTGAAGAACAACTACGTCTTGAAGAACTGTTGGTAGAATATCCACCAGAAAGAAATGAAAGCAATAGATACAGAAAAATAGCTGAAGCTTTAGGCACAAGGAATTTGCGACAAGTCTGTAGTAGGGTTCAAAAGTATAATATGAAAATGAAAAAAGTTGGCTCAATAAAATCAATTAATGCAAATTCAAAAAATTTAAACAAAAAAACTGTATTTCTAAGTCATAAGAATACCGGTGCATTATTGAAACCAACTACGTTCATACCATCTACAACATTAATAGAAGATGTTGATGTATATAATGCTAATCGAAACAACTTCAATTGTCACAAAAATATTGAAATGAGTAGTAAGAGTAAGTTAACAATTTTGAATGAAGTTTTAAAAGACAAACTCTGTGAAAAAAATCATATTGTTCATGAAAATTTTAAATGTTGTGTATGTTTGACATCTCCTATTATTGGAACCAGGTGGAATTGTACTGACTGTCCAGCTATTGGTAAAAGTTCTGATTTTTGTTGTGATTGTATAGTTGACATGGTTAAAAATGTTCTCGAGAAACCTCCCCATCCATTAGATCACTCGGTTATTCCTATTAGAAGTATTCAAGTAAAAGATGACATTAACAGTCTTATTGATCCAAATTATGTGCCATTAGTATTTAAGACTCAAAATTATTTAGACCCTAATTTTATGGTTTAAAATGTGTATGAACTATGAAGTATCATTTTTTTTTTTTTTCAATTGCCAATAATTATAAGCTATATTGTAATTATTTAAAATCTTTTTTTATATTTCAGTAAACATAAAATACTTTTTTTAACATGTTTTTTTTTTTTTTTTTAATCCAAATAAATTGTACTCTACTTAAAAATATAAGAACTTATTTTCTTTTTATTGTAATATTTAGATTGTTAACTTCTTGTATTATTTTAAATGTTACTTTAGTCTACTGATTAAAAATAATACATCTAATATTGGTATAATCTTAATATATGAAATAATATGTATTATATACCATCAAATCTCTTTAACTGTTCTTTGAAAAAAATTGCTTTAAAGGGTAAAATAAATTTTACGAAAAGTTTAAAATGTATTGTGGAATAATAAAATCAAATTAAATATATATAGTTTATTTAAATTCTGATTTAGAAACAATTTTTTTTTTATTATTATTTAATAGATAATAACTAATTGATAATTTTTCAAGTTTTATCTTCTAAAAGACAAAACATTATTTTAAGCATATCATAAAAATTTATGGTATTTATGAAGCACTGTTGGACAATTTTATTATTGTGATTGCATGATTCAGTTCTATAAAAAAAAAAAAAAAAAATAGTTCTAATAAAAATCCAGTGTAATGAAAATTGTAAAAAAAAAAGTTTCTTGTTAAATTGATCTTGTCTAATTTCCAAATATCATCGCTAATTTTCTTTGTAAGCCCGCCTGTAGTTTCAAATGCATACACTGCACATCTGTTTCAGATGACTTTTTTGTTCTCATTAATGGTACGACTGGAATACTACCAATAAATATAAATATATTACAATGGTCATCATTCATAATCTTTCATAATCCGTAAGATAAAAACTTTCCCCATCATCTGAAACAATACTGCTTATCAATATGTTTTGTAATCTGATTCTTGTATCTTGTATTCTTTTCTGACTTGTAAGTTCTAAATATTATTCTCTCATGACTTTCTTTACTACTTACTATTTCTGTATTTATTTGTAATCAACTGACTAGTTTATGGTGTTTTAAATTTTAGAGTATCTAGTGTTGGAAATAATTTATTTACAATTAAGTTAAATAATTTGTCTACCTAGGTATTTCAATTAATTTGCAATGGCTTCAGAAAAACAACAAACAGTTTTGCCCGAAGAAGAATATTTAGAGGTAATTATTTTGAAATACATCTTTCTAAGTTTAAGATTTTTTCATGTACAATTTAAATACCTATTTAGTCGATAGCAGAAAAGTGTATTTAAAATAATAAAAATGTTTAAAACTGAACAGATTATATATTGAATATTAATATATGCTGATAAGTGATTGTTGGGTGTGTTTACATTCATGAATTTCTAATACAAAAAATATCTCTGTAGGGACTAAAAACTAGAAAAACAATATGTTATTAAATTTACAATTTATTGATCAAATAATTGTCTTTCTAATTATTATGTAAATTAACAATAACTGAATTAATAAAAAATGATATATTAAATCTATTAAATTGTAACTTAAATTTTTTGATTTTTATTTTCATAATTGCAAAAAATATATTCATTATATTTCTTGAAAAAAATAATTAGGTACTTCTGATTAATACAATGTATTTTTTTTTATTTGTTTTAGAATATCGGTAAAATAATAGAAAGAGATTTTTTTCCTGATTTAGAAAAGTGGAAAGCGCAAAAAGATTATTTAGATGCAGTTCAGCAAAATGATACGAAGAAATTAAGAGAAATATATGAAAAGTATAGTTTGAGTAAACGAATGATCACTGAACAACCAGGTAGGTTATACAATTTATACTGTATTTTTATTAATTTTATATAATTAAGTCGATTTACCTACATAGAAATCAAATGGAATATTGTTTGGTTGACCTTATATTGTGTAATTGGCTTATATTGCACTGTTATTTGAATCATTTTGTTTTTCATTAAAATTCCAAGTTTGATATAATACAATTTATTCAATTCTGAATAAATTGAGTAACAAATCACATAAAAAAGTGTAAAATCTAATAACTTTTTACTTATTATTCTAATCTATTTTAACAGATATGATTATACCGTATCCATATATATCCATCTAGGATCTATAATATACCATACAGTCTAATTATTCTATCTAATGCCTGCCTTCTAAATTTAAATTTCATACTGAATTTATATTCTATCAATGAATAGTTATCAGTTAAATAATTAAGTATGTACAATAAAAGTAGTTGTGCAATATATTAGAAAATGCTCTAAATCTGTTTCCAAATAAATTGTTTAATCCAATATTAAAAAATAATAAGGCACACTGAACAGAATTATATGATGCATTTTTAGTATAGGTAACAAATTTATTTCCAAATAATATCTTAGTATTATTATAGTATAATATATATATATAGCTCATTGTATATAACAACATAAAATGTCTATAATTCACTAACAAATTGATATTGTTCAGTATCTTGTCTATAACATATATCTTTTATCAAAGTAAAATTACCACGTATGATAATTTTAATATAAATAGATTTATGAAATACTAAATTCCTATGATCTAACTAGTATAAACTAAAATTTTCAGTATTACTATTTTTATATAAATTACTTTTTTGTTGAGATTATTTTATTTTCAGCAATAATATTTTGATGTTTTAGTTTTGTAATTTATTTTGCTACTTTTTTATTTGTTAGTCGCCAATAAAATAATTATTTTATCAACAGATGCTAGCCCAGATACTTTTGAGACTCCACAACCAATTAAAGGACCTTCGAGTAATAGAGCTGTTGATCCATCAGATTTAGAAAGTGGAAAACATGATGATTCTAATTCAAAAAACACTGGTTAGTAAATATAAAATGTTTTATTAAGTTAAAATTATTACTTCTAAGTCTTTTTCAGATAATATTGGGCTGGATAAATTTTTAAGCAACACTACAAGTGAAGATAATCATAGTTTTAATGAAATAATTAAAGAAGCAGAAATTCAATTCCAAAAAAAGGTTTAAAAAAATTAGAAATACTTTGATTAAAATCAATTTAATTGAAATATTAATTTTTAATTTTTTAGAATTCATGGTTATTTGATGGTGAAATAAAAGCTTTAGAAATGGTTGATAAACTTGAAGTACCTTCAATTGAAAATCAAGCTGCTATTAAAGATCGACCATTTCATTTAGATTCATGGACATTTAAAAATAAAAATTATATAATGTATGTTCCGGATGGAGTCAAGTTGACTAATAAAGAACTTATAAACATGGCATCTAAGCGACAAAAAATTGATCACTCAAACACTAGACTTCGATTAAACCCATTTGATGAACAACACAACAAACAACAATTGTGCAGTTTAGCACACATGCAAACTAAACAATTAGATGGCAAAATCGGAGTTGATGGCAAAGAATTAACTTCTTCTACTCCCAAAATTAATGGATATGGTTTTGTTAAGACTCCATCTCCTGCACCTGGTGTTAACCAAAGCCCTTTGATGACTTGGGGAGAAATAGAAGGTACACCATTTCGTTTAGATGGCAGTGATACTCCACTGACTCCTCACAACTCTGGTCCAATTTTCAAAATACCTGAACAGCCCAAACGTGAAAGATTAGCACATGCACTTGCAGAGAAAGCTAGTGAAGGTCATAGAAATAAAAAAATTAAAGCCTTAGAGACAGCCAGAAAACAACTATCAACGTAAGAATTTATTTTTAATTATCTTAATAATCAATTTTTAATTTAATTTATTATATTTTAGGCCTTCGCCATCTCATTTAATAAATAGTCCATTAGACCGATTAAATTCTATGTCACCAGCTGCTCGAAAATTAGTATGTAATCGTTTGAGCACTGATAAAAGCAGAGACTCTGCTTTAAGAGCATCTTATAGTCCGTCACCCCGTACAACTCCATCTAGATCACCTTCCACTTTGGGATTAAAAGGTGATATCAAAAGATCTACTCCAACTCATCAGAAAAAATCATATGAAGTACCTAAAAATCTTACTGATAACTTGTTAAATATTAATGTTACGAAACGTTCTAGAGCTGTTGATTTCTTTTAAATAATTCCAATAAAAACTTAATGTATTATTGTAAAGTAGAATTTTTATTTTGTAAAAAGTTTGATACAGTTGTATTGAGTATTGTAACATTTGCTGCATCTTGTTCGACAAATGATATTGATATGCTGAAATTAAATAAACTTGTTTAATATTGTTTTTATAATTAAATACTTTTTTATTTTATACTTATTATCTGGTATCTTCAAATTATCACTGATGTGCTTCACTAGTATTCCAGCATGTCCAATGTTTTGTTCTGGACTTATAATTCCAGAACCACTGACTATTTTTAACGTTCCTATGATACATGGGCCAACCACACCATACCAATACATCTCTTGCTCCATATTCATGTGTACAACACAAAACTAATAAATGTTTATTATTATATTTTAAATATCAAATCTATATATTTAATAATATGGTAATTGGTAGGTATACGTATATTTATAAACAATCTCTGTAATCAGATATCATTATCCCACTGAGATCTGACAAATAAAAATATTTTAAATTTGATTTAAATTTTTTTCCAATAGAGACATTTTATAGTTAGTTTTTTTTATTAAAACAATTTTGGAAAATATTACTTTACTTAAGATTGTTAATCTTAATTTTTTATAATATTTTGAAATTAATAAAAATGTCAATAAACAGCATGGTCACAGTCTAGGAAGACAGATCATGATCCATCCTTGGAAGACCACCACCATAAGAAAATTATTTGAATTCTACCAACTAAAAATTAATAACTAATAATAAATGACAATTTTGCAAATCAAAATTTTTCTAAAAATTAAACTTATAAAATGATTTTAAAAAAATTAAATATAACTTTAGATTTTTCAATTAAATTCTCTTATGATAATTGTTAAATTAAAAATATGTTTATTATAGCCCTGAAGTATAATAATTATTTTTTAAAAAAAATAACTTTAAAATATTGTACAGTACAAAAGTTGTTGCATTTGTCAGATATTTCTGTAGGACACCCTGTGTATGTTGACAATGTGTATAGCTTCATATTACTTAACTACTACATTTTATTTTTAAGATATTCTAATTAGTAATTGATGAAGAAACTATAATAGAATGATTGTTAAATATAAATATAAAATAAAAGTTAAATACTTTAATAGCTTACATTTATTGGTGCATTAAATATATCTGCCATAAGTTCACAAGTCTTAACTCCAAAATCAGCTGGAACATTAGTCTTTGACAAATTAGAGTCAATTTGTAAGATTGGCATTTTTATTATTTTTGTAATAATTGAGTAATAAATGTATATGGCTTACAATTTTTATTAATTTACAAATGTTATTAAATATTTAAGAAATCTAGATATAATTATAAATAGCTTATTTAGCATGTGATTAATTATATATTTTTTTCATAAAGGAAGTTACACAACATAAATGTCAACGCAGTAACTAAAACTGACCTCTGTAATTCAATAAATTAATATTAGATAATCATAATCGTTTTTTTTTTTTCATTTACATCAATATTATGAATATTGATTATTTAAAGTCATTTATAATTTTTTCTTAAAAAAAAGTTATTGTAACCATCTTAAGTATCTATCCATATTACAAATGTGAAATGTTATATAATGTTATATTGAGTAATCTTCGATACTGCTCTACCAATATTCCAATCATCATGCGGTATTTTTTAAATGATAAAACATTGAGAAAAAGGTTTAACTTTTCAAGTTAATTCAATAATTATTTATAACATATTCAATGTTGGCGGTGATTTATATTAAAAAAGTACCATACCAATTATATTTATTTTATACTAACAAATTTTCCCAGTCATTAAATTCATTAAACACTAAAATATCCTGTAGGTACTTACTCGCTTATGAACTAAAAAGTGAAGTTGAGATTTTGAAAGTTTAATACCTTTCTCTTCGCTTGAAATTTTTCCAGCATTTAAGCCTTAAGTGTATTTGAACAAAAGTTTAAAATTAACAATTTAATAGATACATATAAGAAAAATATTAATTATACCGACTTATTAACGAATAGTAATAAATTTGTAGCAACTGCCAATTGATGCGATAACTATTTAGTATTTACACTTTCTTTTAATTCTGTCATTCTGTACCTACACAATATTGTGCTCATACATCACCTGTACAGCTTAACCAATTTTAATTTTTGATGTTAATATCCTATATTTTATGGATTTTAATTCATTTTATGTACTATAGACCAGCGGTTCCCCAACTTTAACGACAACGGCACCGTTAAAAAGTAGTTTGTGTTTCACGGAATACCAATGTATTCAATTCCAACTCAACTCCAATTTTTTAATAATATTTTTTCCAAATATTATACAAAATAATTTTCTCAATAAATACATACATCTGATGGAACCTTTGACATTGTCCCTCGGAACCCTAAGGATCCGCGGAACACACTTTGGGATACGTTGCTATAGACAATAGATTATGTATAATTTTATTATACTATTATAGTATTATATTGTTTAGTTTATACGCCTAGTAGTCAGTAGATACCTAAGTACCTATGCGTAAATTATTTGTTCGAATTTGGATAAATTATATTACAAATGTACTACTTGATAGTTGTTTGGAATTAATTGGCAAGTACCTCTACTATTGGACGTATGTAAATATATATAATATCTCGTTTAAATATATAATTGAGAAATTAGATTATCTATCTACTTATTGGGCTCCTCTGGCAGCTATCTTAAATATGTGTTAGTTAGGTATCTACTTACGTTACTTACGTTTTATATGCTTAGGTAATAAAAATATTTGTTTAACCATCGTTCTGGACCGGATCATCATTAATAACTTAATTAATAATTAGTAATAAGTAGCATACTAATGACTCGCAATAATTCATTGTTAATAATGTTAACAGTTTAACATTAATCATTAACACCATTCGAAAATTCGGCATTCTCCTATAATGACAACTAGTCAACTAGATATACACATACCACATACCTACCTATTGTAAATAGTTTCATGTCATAGTCCACTTTACGTGGAATAGATATATTTCGTAAACTAGGTACCTAATTGAAATTATTATTTTTTTACTAAGATAATTTACTATATGAATTAGAAAGAGAAAAAAAAAATATAAGTGGATTACAGTTTGTTCGAGATGACGCAGCCACGAGGAAGGCTGTTCTTTCAGCTTATCAACTTGCAACTTGATTTTTTTTTTTAATTTAATAGATCACGATACTCCCAAAGTCTTTTGAGATGACGTGTGGGAAGGGGTGTTAGGGAGTGTTATTGAGGAATGAGGATAAGTGAGATATGAGACTATGAGAGGCTTTTCATAATGCTGTATTTTAGTTTATTGTGAAATAGGTATTGCATATTTTTTTCAGCTATACCATTGATTTTAGAATATATACTAGTTAGTATATTCTAAAATCAATGGCTATACGTACCTACCTATCTAATATATCTACTTAGTATAATATAGCTATTTCTCATTTGTGATCGGTAAACTGTTTCACATCAAATTTTAAATCTAATATAA
This sequence comes from Chaitophorus viminalis, assembly GCA_025469195.1. Lineage (NCBI taxonomy): Eukaryota > Metazoa > Arthropoda > Insecta > Hemiptera > Aphididae > Chaitophorus > Chaitophorus viminalis. The sequence goes on along the minus strand of JAIPRK010000747.1, from coordinate 7,892 downwards.
TTTATAAGTATAATTATTTAAAATGTCTAACTAGTAAATTATCTATTTTCTAAATGCACCATATAATTAGTATAAAAATATAAAAAAAAGCAGGGTGACAGAGCGAAAAATAAAATGATCAAAAAATATTAATAGAACACATTCTATAGTTGCGATTGCGACAAAATAATTATTGAATGGAAAGGGAGAGGTATTAAAGCTAATATTTTATAATTCTCATTTCTTACTTGTTCTATGATAATTGAAAAAAGAGTAAAGATAAATTGTGTGTATAAAGAATAAATATTTTAATAATATAGAGTCTATAATATATTAATATAGGTTAGATCCCTAATCTAGAGAGCAGGTAAGTATGAAAAAAAAAATTCCATGACGTATCGAGCTTTTTATTTTTCTACCAAAAATTATTAATTAAAACATTTGACAATTTATTGAATTATATCTTGTAATGTTGTACCACGAATTCCCACGTTGCTTGGGTTTTGTTCCACAAATGATATGTACAATCTACAAATAAAAGTACATTTTTTTTTTTATAAAAATGAAGTTAAATATGTAAGACAATACAAGGTATCTTCACTGAATCACTTAACCATAATTTAAAGTTTTTATTTTATTTTTTAAAATTATTATTAAAATCATTAACCAACAATCATTTATTCCCACGTTGTTTTTGAGCATTAGAATGTGTGAACTGCAGTGAACAATTCAACAATCTAATCAAACTACGTCAAGCTCATTAATCTACTATAGATCTGATTTTAAAAATATTCAATGTCATTAAATAATATAATCTGGCTAATCCTCTTGGAAAAATACATGTTAAACACAATTTTTTGTAAACAAGACGTGTATACAATTAAAATTGAATTAATACGCAGAACAATAAAAGAGGACAATTTAAAAATATACAAATTCATTATAAAATATTTCATATGATATAAATGTCAAATATAGACGTTATCCCTGGAAATAAAAAAATTATCCTCTTTCTCAATATAAAAATATTAACTTTCCTTATAAACTGAAAAACTTGATTTTTTACCTCAAGTCTTCAAAATGCGCCATTTTCATCACAAAAATTAATCATGATAATTTCGATAAAAAAATTAAAAAAACCATTTTTTTTTTTTAAATTAAAATTAATTATAATCAATAGGAGCTTTTTGACTATAATACAGGGATAGTATTGTATAATACCTAATATGTGCATTATTATCATTACTATTATCAACCCTGGTAATATTTTTCTTTTTTTATACTAAGTATGATCAGTGACAGATTTATGGAAGGGGGGGGGGGTCAATGGGTTTGGACCCCCTCATACGTCGATATAATCTTATATATTTGAAATTTTCAGTATAAATTATGTGTTAGAAATACATATAATTTTTCAGGACCCTCCCCAAGAAAATGTTGAAAATCCGCCACTGAGTATAATATCTAACAACTACATAGGTATCAGTAATAAAAGATTTAAGATAGTCAGTAAAAATTATGCCTATTAGTTTAATTTAAATTGATTATACCTATCTTGTGGTATGCCAAGTTCTTTTTCGAGAAAATCATATAATACCGAAGAGTAGTACTTATTTTCTTCGGTTCCATAGATTCCAGTTCCTGCTAGACTTCCAAGTCCACATAATGAATCATTATCATGCCAAAACATCTGTTGTCCAGCCTTGATGCTTACAGCAGTATGCTATTCAAATTAAAATTTTAGTTTAGTTTTTATCATATATTTAAATATCGTGATTCAAGGGGATAACATATAATGAACGAAAGATATTTTATATTTCGAAACTTCTCTGATAGTTATTAATATAATTACTTACAAATTACAAGCATTGACTCGAGTCAATCACGATCGTGATGAAAAATATTTAAGAAAATATATTATTAAAACGTATAGCTTATTGAAGATAAATCACTGATTAGTAGAACACAGCTAATATTGCTTAAAGGCACCTATATTTTTAATAAATTATTCGCATTTATTATAGTAATTATAGGAAATACAGAATAATTTTTTATTACAAAACTGTTAACTAATCATTTCTCTATTATTTTATAAGTCAAATGATTATATCAAATAATAATATCAAAGAAGACTATATAATTCGTTATAGAAATTTAAAACAAATTTTTACTTGTTGTTTGAGAAAATATATGTTAATTTGTATAATTATTGTACCAGCTACTTAATAATCAATACTCATTTATTATTAATACACATGTACTGCTTAAGTATCTAATCATATTAAGCAGACATTTAAATATAAACATCTATTATGAAAACTTTCATGTTGGTGCCTAGTTAAATAATCAATGAATTTAAATTTAATAGTACCTATAATATTACAACAATATAAAATATAATTTAAACTAAATATGAAACAAATTGGACTGTGGTCATAGTTATAGTTCCCTACAACGAGTTTGTTAAAAAAGATTAATAGAACAGTTTTTTTAACATGTTCCAAAATATTATAATTAGCCTATCCATAAATAATATATTTGACTTACCAAATCAGGTACATTCAATATTTTGCTAACTAATTGTGATGCATCAGATAGGAAAGTCAGTGGAATTTTATGTTTTGGTAAATTAGTAATAACGTTAAATGTTGGCATATTGCTGAACAAATATAATCGATATTAATTCTTAATATTTTAAACTGAATAAAATTTGGATGTTGAACGATAGAAGTTGACATATAATGTAACTAATGTGACGTTTATATTTTATAATTTTATATCTTCTTATTGTATAATGGGATATAAAAAAAATAATATAATCAGCAGACTAGAAAATTAGTGACGCAACAAATACTAATTTAATATAATGGTAAATATGGATGGTTATACAGTGGTGGACAAATGGAGGAGGGGGAGAGGAATATATCACCCTCATGACCTTTTTTTCTGTATTTAATATTATATTAAAAAATAAACCACATATCAACACGTTTTTCATTTGACCGTCACTGTTGTTATATAAACAATAAACGTATAAACTTATAATAATTTTGATATATATTTTCAAAATATCATAAAACAAACCAGAAATAATTTTAATAAAAATTTTTGAGGTGGAATATAAATAATAGAATAAATTGTAAATTTTACATTCTTAGTTGATATAGATGTTTTAAAATGCAAAAAAAAAAATTGTGCAGGGGTTCCCCAGCACCCGTAGGTTTTGATAAAAATCTTAATTAAATAATTATATATAATATCCAGAAGGTAGCTAATTTACATTGCAATTAAAATTATCGAATTAAATGTAAAAATTTAGAGTTTTTTTATGTTATTTTAAAATGTAATATTTATAATTGTAAGAATGATTACTGATTTCAAATGCTTAAACAATTTTTATAGATAACAAACATTGATCTATTATTATTTATTACTTGTTTCAAACAAGTGAAATTTAGAAAAAAATTAGATGTTAATAAAACATAAATACAATTGTTATAATTACATTATAAGTTGACATAGATGTTTTAAAATGCAAAAAAAAATTTTGCAGGGGTTCCCCAGCACCCGCAGGTTTTCATTAAAATCTTAATAAAATAATTATATAATATAATATCAAAAAGGTATTTGACGTTATAATTAGAGTGATTTTGTTTTAAAATACCATATTTATAAATGTTTTAACAATTTTTATATATATCTAAAATTGTTTCATTATTATTTATTACTAGTTTTAAACTAGAGAAATTTATAAGATTTCGAAAAATTAGATGTCGAAAAAGTATAAGTACAATTGTAATTATTATAAATTCTTAGTTAATATAGTTGTGATGTTTAAAATGCGAAAAAAAATTGAGCAGAGGTTCCCCGGCACCCGCAGGTTTTGTTCAGAGTTTTAATAAAATAGTTATATATAATATCAAGAACACAACTAATTTACTTTGTAATTAGAATGAATGAATTAAATGTCAAAATGTATAGTTTTTTATGTAATTTTAAAATGAAATATTTATCTATGAAAGAATGATTTCTGATTTAAATTGTCTATATATTTTTTATAGATATTAAAAACTATTTTATTATTATTTATTACTAGTTTCAAATAAGTGAAATTTGAAAAAAAATTAGAAGTTAATAAAACATAAATACCATTGTAATAATTACCTAGATTATAAGTTGATAAAAATATGTTTGAAAATGCAAAAAAAAATTGAGCAGGGGTTCCCTGGACCCCGCAGGTTTTGATAAAAATCGAATTAAATAGTTATATATAATACGCAGAAGGTAGCTAATTTACGTTGCAATTAGAATAGTTGAAAATTAACATAACAATTTATAGGTTTTTTAATTAAAATTTAAAATGTAAATTCGTAAAGAAAAATTTTTTTTTTTTGATAACCTCATTTAAAAAAGAAGAATTTAAAATATTAGTTATATAATAATAATAAATAATTATTTTATAAGCTGATATAGATATGTTTTAAAATTCAAAAAAAAATTGTGCAGGGGTTTCCTGGACCCCGCAGGTTTTGATTAAAATCTTAATTAAATAGTAATATAACTTATATGTAATATACGGAAGGTAATTAATTTATGATGCAATTAAAATTATCGAATTTAATTTAAAAATTTATAGGTTTTTTTAATTAAAATTTCTTTTAAAAAAGTAGAATTATTTAAAATATTAATTACATTAGATGTTATAAACTTCATGCATTATTCTTAAAATAGTGTGATATACCTTATATGTTGCGAGTGTGTGAAATTATAATAAGTGCAGATTTGGGACGCATGCTGACGAAAAACTGTTTTTAGCCGCCGCTAGATATATCCGCAGGTGAATAAAAATATTATAGTGTTTGGCTATCAATTATTATTTGACCATCAATTTGATTGAGCAAGCAGTAGCAGATGAAAATCATATACAACAGAAGAGTCTTGGTTTTTAAAAAGAGCATGTTTTGAATTCCAAGTAGTAGAAAACTGGGAAAAGGGGTTCGACGACGAAGCTCTGAGAATGGGATGGACGAACATGACCGACATACTAAAGATCATTAACAGGTAGATGAACTTACATATATACACAATTGCATTTAATAAATAATACCTACAAATTAAAATACATAGTTGTATATTTTATATTCTATGTACATATTTTTATATTCTATAGATTAGGTTGGGGCAGTCATGTCCTACTTAAAATATCTACAGAGCCAAATTTATTGCATATTTCAACATGTAGGCCAAATTATAGTGCAGTACTTCTCACCTCGGGTGATATCACCCCCTGGTGATCTCGTTAAAAATGAATTCAACATTTATATTTAAATGCACTTTTTATGGAATATCCTTAGGTATTGTGGTGACGGGAATTTTTGTCGTGTTATCAAACATACGTCATGTTTAGCTAGAGGGCAGTGGCTACAAACAATAATAAAAAATATACTTTTTATTCTACAAAAAATTTAAATACCATTAAAAATAGCCACGAAAATAGGTATTATAAGGATAAAGAAAATAATGTAATGAAATACCCTTCTTCGAATTTGTAAAAAGTATGGATTATCACTTATCAATGATATTTTAGGGCCACCAAAATGTACATATATGTATAGGTATAGAAACTAGAAAGTTACCTATTTTTCATCCAGTCTAGAATTCCATAACATCAAGTGAATAGGTAATATATTATGTATATGATTAATATATTTTTTAAGAATGTTTAGTAGCAGGTTGAACTAATAAGTTGGTTATTTCAGATTAAATTGTTCAGTTTTTTTTCATTTATTGTTAAAAAACAGCTTTAACAAAATTACAATAGATGTGAAGCATTAATTTTAGCTCTAGTCTACCATCAGTTGAATCTATTTTAGACTATGAACTGTCATACAAAAATGATTAATTGCTTTCCTTCATCTTACCTCGTCGAGTGAGGATTCAGACAGATCAAATAATGAAAAAAAGAAATCAACTCGATATCTTCAAAAGAGGAAACTTACGCCTCCATCTCACAAACTTTGAACCAAACGTAAAAAAATTGGCTTTCAATCATCAAGTTTTTTATATTCAAAATAATAATAATAATAATGAGCATTATAAAATGAGTAATAAGATATAAATGAATGTACTATGACTTTACTTTCCTATGATATTTTTTTAATTTTTTTTTAGTATTCTCTAGAATGTTTAATTTTATAATTTCTATCAATAATTGTTATGTTCAGTAGGTATGAACCGAGGATAATTAGGAACGAACAAATAAACTTATTATTTATTGGAAATTTTAAAAGTATAATTTATTGTCGACAGCTTAAGAGTCGGTATGCTACAACACATACTAATTCTTTTAGTTTTTTTTCTCCAAATATTTATATATTTTGTCGTTTAATATTATTTTATTTTTCGTTTAAAATCCTCTAATCCAATCTATATATATTCATATCAATTTTATATTTCCAGACAAACCATGTGATAAGTAGATCACTTAATAAAATATAGTATATACTTAAAGTAAAAAAGGCTTTCTGTGCGTAAGTCGAAGCGCTTGGGAGAAAAGATAGAATTTTGATGTTAATAAAGAAGTGAAATCAGTCCCAAAATTCTGTGCCGCAACTTGAAAAATATCAATTCACAAACAAAAAAAAATTAGCACAGCACGGCGCAAATTACAGATTGTCAAAAAAATTCGAGTCAGACAGATTAAGAAGTCGACTACTCCAATTCATGGCTAATTTCATCATTAATATGCGCCGTGCTGTGCTAATTTTTTTTGTTTGTGAATTGATATTTTTCAAGTTGTGGCACAGAATTTTGGGATTGATTTCACTTCTTTATTAACATCAAAAATCTTTTCTCCCAATCGCTTCGACTTACACACAGAAAGCCTTTTTTTACTTCTCCGAAGTACTTTTTTGTAGATTTCAATTATTTTTCTGAAGCACGTTTTATAGTGATATCTGGGGACAATGTAATTATTTTTGCTTCAAAAATCAAAATGGGAGCATTTTTGGAATTCTGGGGCCATGTGCGTATTTCCGTAATTTGGTTGTTAATATGTACCTAGTTGGTTTTGTCCTCCCTAATGCAAAATTTTGGGTGGGTGTTGGCCGGTGGTCATCGTTTATAGTTTTTTGAAAAAATAAAATTTTAAGATTATTAATAATTTAATAATTTATTATATATTATAATAGATAAATTGTCCATATTTTTCATCCTCGTTGCGCTGCATAATGCCAATAAACATAATTTGTAAAAGCTAAAAATCCGTTTTTTAATTAAGGGGAAATAATACTATAAGATAGCACTAATAAGTAATAACCCGACCATACTGATTTTTTTGTTAATTTATCACATTTGTGCAGTGGTGAGTGGGAGATTAGTTAGAGGGGTGGAGTATTTTAGGCTTGCCACGGTTAAATAAAATTATCAAGCCACCACTGTTGTACACTGTACACTATCGGTGAGGCGCTGACCCTGTGTCTATACTGTTTATAGCCAGCGGCCGACAGTCCGGAATAAGTAGTAGGTCTTTTTCACGGCGTTGCTTACAGTCTTTATTGCGATTACGAGTATATAATCAACAAAAAACAATCAATACTATAACCACGGCTGTAGATCCTATCTACAGCCGTGGCTATAACATAAAGCGTGCGGTGCGCCGTGCGTAGTTGTTGTTACTATTACTATTACTAATACTATTATTACTATTTGATAACTTATTGTAATGCCACAACGCCGGAAAGTACCGCGAGTATAATAACTCATGCGGGCCGGTTGGCAACCCTTGGGCCTCTTTCACACTACACGGTTTTGTCCGTACGGTTAAAATCCGTACGGTTTTTTTCCGTACGGACTTTGTTTTCACACACGACAGCTTTTTCCCGTGAAACGCCAACGTTTGGTTATATTTTAAT